>JBBBDQ010000657.1:592500-815000 GCA_037127315.1 Ascarosepion bandense
TATCTATTTTGCGATTGTTATAAAATGTGTCTAGTATGTATTTTATGTGAAGAAATGAGGTTTGTTTGTAAGTTTGGGCGCTTGTGTGTATATAAGGTTGTGTAACAGTGTTGTATATGTTTTTTTGCATTTAGATGTGAGAATGTGTGTATGGGGTGTTTGTGTGGATATATTCCAGTGCTAATGTGCTGTATATATATATATATATATATATATATATATATATATATATGTCTACATATCTACATGGCATAGATATATGTACAGTTTTGGGGGTATATATATGATTTTGTGGTGACACGTCGCCTATCAGTACATTTGACTGATGTATAGCTTACTTCCCCCCCCCCCCACTTATGTTTTATGACACTATTTTTGCGACACCTGGAAACATTTGTTTCGTGTCATGCAGCTTGGCTTGCCCTTTCTTTAACGTGCTGATAAAATTAAACATGTTAAATGCTATCGGATGAGATGCTTACAAAAAACTTACTCGTCGAAATTAATTATAGTTTATAACTACCTTAGATGATGTGTTAAGTTTTCCTTCATGTATATCCTATTGCTCACAATAATATGAATTGACTTCTCTATATGGATCTATATCTTGAATATTTACATATTAAATAGATCCTTATGGATTATCCTCTCCGTCTACGGATTGACATCATTATATATATATATATATATATATATATATTAATACAGGTTTCATTGAATAATATAGACAAGTTCTGTCTATTTTTTGTGTCGCACATGGCTGTAGGCCGAGAAGGAATGGTGGTAGTGGATTTTTGGTAAGTTGAGTGTATAGTGGCATGAGGGATTGGTCTGGGAACTGCTGCTACTATGGTGTAGGAGGTAAGTATAATAACTATGACCTCTCCCGCCGATTATAGGCATTGAAGTATGTTAGTAGAGGTGTCGAAATTTATTTTATTTAGGCTAGGTTTAAACTGTTTGATGTAGATAGCGTCTAGAATTTTAAGTTTTCGTTTATTATTTTCTTGTCTAAGTATATGTGTATTTTCTCATATATACTTAGACAAGAAAATAATAAATGAAAACTTACCACCATTATTCTCGGCCTACAGCCATGTGCGACACAAAAAATAGACCTGTCTAATTTTCTCTGTATAACTCCACTCTGTTAATAATAATTTAAATGTTCTATGTTCACTGAACATTAAATGTTCATCCTTTGATAATGGCTTATGTAAGCCGAAAGCTCAGACCTGATAAAAAAATCAACAATTATTGCGATTTCTTGTCGTCTTTCCATGACAACACTATCAAGCAAATCAGATCATACGAACGGATCTTACACATAAATAGACAGAACTTGTCTATATTATTCAATGAAAGCTGTTGTTAGAATCCGCTTTATCAACACCAGCCGGACATAAAAAAGTTTTTTACTGAAATGAGTTTCATATTTTAGATTATATTTAATCGAATTTATTTAACAGACAAACTTACCTTGTTATTTTATTCCCCCAAAACGCTCTATTTTCAAAACATTCAAAATTTAGAACAAGGTGTTGCATGTTGGAACAAAAAATGTAGATAAACTGTTCGAAGTTCATGTTTGTTTGTTTTATTTCTTTATTTATTGTTTAAGTAGCTTCGACTGCCTCATTTATTTGATAGAGAGAATCATTTTATTTTTGTATTCTTGTAAACATTTTGAAATAGTCTACGGTAATATAATGTGTAACGGATAGACCGCACCAAAAATGAATATATATATATGTGTGTGTGTGTGTTTGTGTGTGTGTGTGTGCGTGTGTATGTGTGTGTGTGTATGTGTGTGTGTGTGTGTGTGTGTGTGTGTGTCTGTGTGTCTGTGTGTCTGTGTGCAAATTAAATATATCATACTCACTTCCAGATACTATCTCCCTTACTTAATGATATTTAATGCGAGCACTTTATCGTGTACAATAGTAATAGTTTCCATGGTTTGTGGTTTTTCCTTAAATTGTTGCAGTAATGTATTTTTTGTAGTATCCCCTCATGAGTATCTTATATTAATCGTCTTGTTTCCTACATGAGTGCCCAATTTTTTTAATAAACAATACTGCAGAGTGCGTTAAAATTTATAAGCACGTTTTACATAGGAGGAGGTATTTGAGGACCAGTGTTGTTAGAAATGATTAGAATAAATATTAAAAATACTTTATAGTAGACGGGATATCTGAGATTTTTTAGGCTTGTTGAGTGATATGTATCGACGAATTATACCATCTCTCTTGCTCATACTAACCGAGGCAGATGTAATCGGCCGTCAGCTGAACATTGCACCTGATTGACGAGTGTCTTTTTGTTTTAACACAATCAAGTATGAAAAAAACAGTCTCTGATAATTCCACGATAATCACTTCTAGTGCCATTATTCTTTTAGAAAACTGATTTACAGTAACAAAACTGCCAGTCAATTTCAATCTGTTTACTCGAGCCAATTGAGCGGTTGCTTTTGGAGTCCGGGCTAAACGGGCCCAGACTGAGACTAAATCTGCTTCGCCAGCACATGCTGGAGCATACAAGACTATAGTGATTTTACTTCGGGAATATATCTTCGTCAGATACAGAAATTAATTATTTCCGGCTACTAGTCCTCAATTTGTTAAAACCCAAGACTCGTCCTTTAATTTTTACGGAATATATCCACACTTGGGACATAGTAGATGATTACGGCCCTCTTGAATCTGGAGTTCTAAACATTGCTTCTCCAGAAAAACAGCAGAATCTACATATTATATGTAAGAATCTATATTTCTATATTTCTGTTCTCTTTTCACTCTTGCTTGCTTGCTATCTAAATATATGTAATATTTTCTTAGTATCGAGCACTTGTAAGCATGTATATATAATGTTGTGTGTATCTTTGTAGTATAAAACTCCTTCTGAGAACTAAGCATGTTTGCCATTCATTTTTCTTTCTAACATTCCGTTCGTAGATGAAATACCGTGTAATTATATTTATTCTTCTTCTATGTGCCCTGTTCCTTCAGGACGTAGGTGATCATGGCGTTCCATGTTTCCCTATCCCTGGAGGCTTCTTCTGTTCCATCATGAAAACCTCGCTCCATCCTATACCTGATTAGATCTACAAATATGTTATCCGTTGCTTTCCCTTGTCTCTTTTTTCCTCTATCTGGCCTGTTATTATCAGGTTCTCCAAGCCCTCCTTCCTCATTGCATGTCACAAGAACTTCAGCTGTCTCGTCCTGATGCTCAGCCTTAAATTCCTTTTTTTCCATCATTTCTAAGACCTCATCATTGCTCACATGCTCGATCCATGATATTCGCAACATCCTTTTGTAGAACCACATTACAGTTGCTTCAAGTTTTTCCTTCATTTTGATGATATTGTCCAGCATTCACTGTCATATTAAAGGAAGGACAGCACGTAGCAATCCAGTACTCTCTTCCTTGTTTCTAGTGAAATTGTCCTGTTTCTTAATACTTTACTCAACTTCTGGAATTCTTCTTCGCCATGTCAATTTGTCTTCAGATCTCTGTGTCGCACTTTCCGTCTTCCGTTATAACGCTTCCCAGGTATTTAAATTTTTGTACCTGCTTGATTCTAGTATCCCCAACCTGTATTTGGCATATTGGGTTGCCCTTTTTACTGATGACCATGCATTCGGTTTTCTTGCAGTTTATTTCTAGTCCTTTCTTGTTACTTTCTTCAGCTACCTTCTGTAGAAGGTCTTGTAATTTCCTTTCTGTGTCTGCTATCAGCACTGTATCATCTGCGTATCTTAGGTTCTTTAAATTGTGGCCTCAGATTACGAATCCAGGCATAACTTCTAGGGTCGTCAAAATATTCTCGCTGTACAAATCGAACAGATCCGGTGAAAAGACACATCCTTGTCTTATGCCCCTTTCTATCTTTGTATATCTACTCAATTCATTCACTGTCCGTTTGCAAGCGGTTTGCTGCCAGTAAAGATTCTTGATTACTCAAATGTCCAGACTGCCGAGCGTCTCCATCAATTCTTTGTGGCGTATTTTGTCAAACGTCTTAGCATAATCAATAAAGCACAGGTATAAGTTCTTCTTCATTTGTATTCCCCTTTCAGAGAGCATCCTAAACATAAATATGACATTCTTTGTTTCAGTGTCTTTAACGAAACCACACTGTTCTTGTCCTATTTCTGGCCTGATTCTGCTTCTCGCTCTGTTCATCAGGATTGAGACGGTCAGTTTTGTTATATAGCTCATTAGACTGATGGGTCTGTGGAGTTCGCACTCGTTTATTCCTGACTTCTTAGGTAGTGCTATGAAGATAGACTTGTAGAGGTCATCTGGTATTACTATGGATATAATAATGCTTATAATGATAGGGATACATATATGGAGAATGAAAAATAAAATTTTATTCTAAGCACTTTTATTTAAAAAAAATCATATTTGAAAGTTATATAAAAGAAGTAGGGGAAGTATAAAAATACAAATAACATATGCGTCACACACACTCATTAATATTTGTTCTCAAATGACATTTTTTTTAATCATATCACCCCGAGCAAGGTGATAACGCCACTGATGCGCAGGGGGCTACTTAAGTGTAAGAAGATTTGAAAAAAGAATGCCGGAAACCACATCCTAAACAGGGAACAAGGGATGAGCCTCTTCACCTGTTCAATAGACGAGGGTGGAATGTGAACCGGGCGATAGTTTAGTCCATCTACTCCAATTGAGAAAAAAAAGAAAAGAAAAGAGTAAGAAAATTGGAGAAGAGAAAGCCGGAAACCACATCCTAAACAGGGAACAAGAGATGAGCCTCTCCACCTGTTCAATAGACGTGGGTGGAGTGTGAACCGGGCGATAGTTTAGTCTATCTACTCCAATTGAAAAAAAAGTGAAGATTGGAAGAGAAAACCGAAAATCACATCCTAAACAGGGAACAAGGGATGAGCCTCTACATCTGTTCAATAGACGTGGAGTGTGAACCGGGTGATAATTTAGTCTATCTACTCCCTAAATTTCTTCGTTTATTAATCAATTTCCCCAAAACTAGGTTTTAATGCTGCTAAGATGCAAGGAGCTACTGGGGTGAAAGGAAAACAAGAAAAATTTAGAAAGAAACCGGAAACACAAACCTAAACAGGAATCACGCAATGAAATCATGTAATACAGTACCTTGAACAGCGGAAGTAATTGACAGATACATCCAGCCGTAGAAAAAGTCAACAAAAGTGACAACTGACTTGAACGACGATGGCACGGCAAAGATGTGTTGACAGATACATCAGGCCGTCGATAGAAGCCAACTAAGGACAAGGGTGGTTGACAGATATATCCGGCTGTAGATGATGTCAACAAAGCGCAACGAAAAAAGCATCGCGTACGTGGTTTAAGACAATATAAAAGTCTACAATTATTAACTGAAGAGACAGAGACTCCCTCTGGCTTCTGGTTCCTGACAGCTTCTACTTGTGCGCTATCTCCGGCTAGCCGCCTTCTCCACACAAGCTTCACCATTGAAGAATAAAAATTTAGGATTATATTCTTACATAAAAGTGTTCCTCGTTGTTTTCAAGAGATAGTATATGATACCTCTAATTATGTTCAAAAACCGAAATATGAGTGCAAACATGAAAATATGTGAACCGATAGATAGGTGAAACTATCTCAGTCAGTTAAGTGCCATATGTGATACACGCTTGGGCGGTCATGTCTCGAAAGAGACTTGACTGACTGGGCAGAAGATTATCCCGCAGTAGGTTGCCATTGCTTTCTGCGGTAGACTGGTTGCCGACCAAGGCTATAGAACCCAATCTGTCGTGTTATTTAACCCATAACTGGAAGGAAGAGACGGATTAATACCTTTCCCAAGGGTAAGTGAATGCAATGAATTCAGCTGGAATGCGAACTCAGCTCCCCAATTTCTCGTTCCGAGCCGATATCCAATGCACCACAACGCACATCCTATCTACTATTGTTAAAAATACCACTCCAGTTGTTGGTGATAAATTCTCAATACTCTTAGACACGTGACAAAATATTCTATGCTAAGAAAGACATTATGAACTGAAATAAATTCACATGCTCGCATTCTTCTGAATTTCTCAAAATAATAATTTGAAATACGACGTTAATACTAGAACTTAAAAAGGATGTATCTGTGTGTACGTTTCTGTACAAAAAGCGATATCAAAAAACTTCTTATCAATGTCTTAAGAGATATCTGTCTACAGAAGCAACAAATTTACATGACAAATGTTTAGGATGAAACTAATGCGAGACATGACTTTATCTTCCCGTCTTACACGCCAGTGACACCCGAGAAGCAACATAATTACATTGAGATCTCGCATCAAAAACGTGAGCCCGCCATTACCATGCACATTTTCTTCTTTTCTTTCCTTTGGAAGTCATTAAGCTTTGCAATCCATTTCATTATCAGTGATGCTTGGCTAAATCCAATTCTTCGATTACCCCTGTTTCGTTTCGTTGTCCATTTCGGGAATTTCATGATAATCGGCCTAGAGGCGGCCTTTGTGACGATGCTTATCGTCACTCACTCTTTCGACAGTGTTTCCATTGCAATGGTCATTTCCTCTTCCGTTTCAGCTGAAACGCGTGCATTTTGCCGAACGCTTCGTTTGTCTGATTCTAGTGGGATTAACAGACTTCTGTATTTTGAAGCCGAAAGAAATAGACAGGGCTTACACGCAAGAGGAAATTACAGGAGGGGCAAATTTGAAGATGAGTTTAGGAAGCATACGTTGTTTTCCGGTACTTTCTCTCTTTTTATTGCATTCTGAAGTCACGTATTTTATTCCATTTTATTATAGTCATTCTTATTTTCATCTCTTTCTTATCGAAATTTGGATCCCTCTCCTTCTCTTCCTCCCCATCATTATCTCGCTCGTCTGTCACTATTTCTCTGGAAAGTGTTCAGACAAACTACATTCCTTTGTTTAGCCAGTTCGAACCTTCACGACTATGACTCACCGTAAGGTGAACATTGATGTGAACAACTCTTACCCTTTCATATTATATTGGTGAAATATAAGTTCCATTCGAAAATTATTTCCCACGAACCGCTGCTTTGAGAACTGCCCTGAAAATATTTAATCACTATAATCGTAACTACTTCAAGGGTAGTTTTAACACTCATTATCCTATAAACTGTGCCAAATACTTTATAAACCTCTAACTTTAGGCTTTGCACGCACACACAAACACACATACATATTTATCTATATTTCTAGGGTTAATTATTTACATTATTTACGTTGTTCGAAATGTTGTCTTTAAGATCGTCATATTCACGACGTTTCGGGCATTGTTCGCTCCAACTAACTTCAGGTGACTGGAAGTTTGAACCGAACCCTTTATTTCAATTAATGGGGAAGATTATATTTCCATGAGTCATACGACTTCCGAATCTTGTCTACCACTATATACATACATACATATATATATATATATATATATATATATATATATATATTAACGAATATATTAATATATATATTATATTAAAGGAAATTAACGAAGATTAACCAAATTGGTTATAAGCAACAGACAATTTGAAATGATTTGTTTGAACATTATTATTGATCGAGACTCGTAAGTAAGTAGATATTCTATTCATAATCAAGCAGTATTATATATTTATTTCTACCGGCCTGATTATTTGCGATAAACGTTTTTACGAAAATATGTGTCATTCGGCAGGATTCGAAACAGTGACTCCTATACACATGTACATTGTGTTATTGGCTTAATTTGACTTCGTTTAGACTGATCGTCATTAGTGATCGAGAGGTTTAAGACGCGCCAGATCATATGGTGGCTTTCTCTATGTGGATGGGGGTCATAGGTTCAAATTCTGCCGAATGACACACATTTTCGTAAAACAATTAATCTTAAATAATGGTAAAATAAATATATGATACTGTTTGATTATAGACAGAATATCTACTTAAATACGAGTATCGATCAAAAATAATATTCAAACAAATCATTTCATATATATATATATATATATATATATATATAGTAACGAGCATAAAGATCAGAACGATGTAAAGAAAAAGTCTAAATGTGAAATAACTTCTTATTTGAAAGCTTCATCGAACATTTTATGAAGAAAAAAAAGGATATAAAGGTAAATTATATAATTCCAAAATATAAAGCTCAATAAACTTTTTTGATAAAGTTATAAGAATAATTATATAACATTCAAAAAAAGCAGATGATTAAAAACATCAGAACGATTTAAAAAATCCATGATATTTAATAATTATTTTGCATTATTGAAAGTTTTTTAGGGTACGTATATAAAATCGGTATTTTACTAAATATATATATGTTTAGTGCGAAGCAAACGAATTTAACATACCGTTTGTTTTTATTATAAATTTCTCACAACAGAAATCGTTCAATTTAATGATAGTTGAAATACTTTAATGAACATTATCTAAATAAGCATAGAGAAGTGCAGAGAAACATTGTTTTTATCTGATTGTATTGCTATTTTTCAAATTTAACTGTGTTCAAATGTCATTAGCACAATTAATTAATATTTAATACTTTATCCTCTGTTCTGCCTTTCAGCCTCTAATCGTTTTCAGTAGTTTTGAAAGAACTACTTGCATAAAGATTTTGGCACTTTCAACTATTCTTCTTCACAGACTTTCTTAAGTTCCTAGATTTTTTTTTGAATCTCTTATATATGCTCTCAAGGTTTTCGATAAATCTTCGGTTTAATTCATATCCGGTGTCTGGCTTGACCATTCCAGAACATGAATTCCATTTTCATTGAACAGGTGTTGAATTGTTTTAGCCTTGTGCTTTGGATCGTTGCTTTGTTGTAATTCAGAATCTAGGTCAAGCCCTAAAGATGTTGCACTTTTTAATAGATGGGTTGATAAGATTTGCTTTTATTTTGCTGCAATCATTCTTCCTTCTAGGATTTCCACTTCTCCTACTTCATTTATACGAAAGAAAACAACCCCAAATCATTACACTTCCACCCTCTATATTTTATTTTTGGGATGGTGTTTACTGGATTGTATTAAATTCTTTTTTCCTCCACATTTAAGGGTACATATTTTCCGAAAAGCTCAATTTTCGCTTTATCTGACCAAATAACTGTTTTCCGAAATTCATCTGATTCATGTTCATACATCTTAATAAATATCAAACCGTCTTGCAAATGTTTACGTTTTAATAGTGGATACTTTCTTGGTGATCTAGAATAAAGGCTATACGGTTCAGTAAACTCTTAATTATATCTTTCTTTACTTCATTATCGGCATTATTTTGATCTTTCTGAATTTCAATTTGAGCCACAAATGGTTGTTTCTTCACATTCCGGGCTATATATCTTTCAGTAGCCTAGTTTGATTTACGCAGACAACCAACCCTTTGAATGTTTTCAGTAGTGTAGTATTTTACCACTTTCGTACGACAGCCCCCACTGTACACACAAGCAAATTTAAATTTTGTGCATTTTTTCAATACCCCTTAAAATCTTCGTGCAGATTGACAATCTTCTATCGCATGTCATATGACAACTCTTTTGTTTTAAAACTTTTAATAAATTTACATAGCGAATCAGTCTGTAGAGTATCCGACTTGCTATCAATACGTACCGCTTGAGTGATGTGCTTAGTTGAAGGTAAATTCATATTAATATCACTAAAAATATTATTATAATAAGCTTTTCACCATATCATTTGTATAGGTGTTAAATACTCTTCACACATTCAGATTCGAAAACTTGCAATAAAATACATAAAAACAATTTTCTTTAAAATATTTGAAGAAAGTATCATTCAAATTTAACCATTTTTATTGTAACGTTTATAAAAATGAACACTTAAATAATTTTTGCTACCCACTGTATATATATATATATATATATATATATATATATATAATCTATTACTGCGTTCATTTAATTAATACAATTTTTAGAATATATCGTCACTTTTGAATTTTAAACTTATTTAGAAACACGTACCGATTTTTGAGCTCTTATTTTAAATCTCTGTAGAGATTCCATAACTTGAATTTCGATCGATCTAAATGAGCCATACATTTGAAACACCACATCGAAAGGTAGGTAAACACTTATAAACAGTTAAGTCATCTTTTACGAGAAAAAACATCTCTGAACTCGAGACATTATTGTTAATCCTTCGAAATCAGTGTGTCATATCATGTGAATCGTCAATTTCAAGGCTGCCGTCATTAGGCTCACGCCTCACGCCTCATCTCAGTTTTCTCCTAGATGCGATTATTTTGCGAGATGATTTCAATTTCGAATTTAATCTGCTGCATTCACTTTTGGGCAAAGTCAATCTATTTTCCCCAATACCGAAAACAAACCCGAAATGGCGGAGTAGATGAGAATCTTTAGCATTTTAGTAGAGAACAGTCTAAGAAAGAGGGTAACACGGATTTTCACGAAAGAAGACATTCGGAAAGCAGTGAACAATCTTTCCCGAGAAGCCATAAAAATTCATCGATAATGATGAAACAGTAATCTATTCAGAGACACGATCGTCTACGTACAGTAGACACAAAAAGCCTTAATTCTTGTTTCACACTCCTGTATGAGAAAGCCTGACAAAAACTTTGGTCTCGACGTCAAATCTCCATAAATTAACTTCTAAATTCACCTCTTTCTTAGATTTCTTTAAGAAGATACACTCATTCAATGAGTTACATAAAGTTGATAATCTCCTGTCACTGTTTCTTACGTGTATTTAGCTGCCACTCATGGTTTACTCTTGTTGGCATGAGTTTTATGCGTTCCAATGGATTTATATCATGTTTTGCTTTTTCAATTTTTTCAGGGCCCTTAGTTTCAAGAATTATAATAACAATATTGTACTTATCAGTGCTCATTTATACGGCCTGATTATATTAAGAACAAACATCAATATATAGAAAAGTCAAATAAAGTATCATGTCTTTAATCAAATATTATTTATTTAAACGTTGTAAAGGAGAGGATGTGCATAAAACACACACAGACAGTGGCATTACATATGTTAAACACAATATATATATATATATATATATTGTCATCCACAGACAGATCTGTTACGCTGTATCACAGCTCATCAGTACGGTTCGACTCCGATTGCTACACAACCCTGGCTCGAAACCCGACCGATTTGGCGTCAATCGGCGACTCTACCCCTGGGCCACGGGGCGTTCGGTGGAAGGAGGCAGTCTTTTTAGCGCATATCATAATACGCGCCCAATAGCAAGATATATATATATATATATATATATATATATATATATATATATATATATATGGAAACAAAAAAAAGAAACGAACTAATCACTTGAACATTAGTCAAAGTACTAGTCGAAAGTAAAAAACACAAGATGAGTAAAGCGCTCAATACACTTGTAGAGCAAACAAATAAGTAGCTAACCTAGAGAGCCAACGAACCTAATTGGATCTTGAAGATCCAATTTGGTGAAAACTTGGTAAGTTCGTTGGCTCTCTAGGTTAGCTACTTACTTACCTATATATATATATATATATATATATATATATATATATGTGTGTGTGTGTGTGTGTGTGTGTGTGTGTGTGTGTGTGTTAAAGGGCTATCCTATCTCTCGCTTAATATTTGATTATGTCCTTTTTATCAGCAGCTGTAAGGAAAATTGTTTTGAATGGCCGCACTTAACTCCTTTCACTCGCGGAAACGATCAGTCGTAAAATGGGGAATGAATGTAAATTTTAATAGTTCCGAAACGATCAGTCGTAAAATGGGGAATGAATGTAAATTTTAATAGTTCCGAAACGATCAGTCGTAAAATGGGGAATGAATGTAAATTTTAATAGTTCCGAAACGATCAGTCGTAAAATGGGGAATGAATGTAAATTTTAATAGTTCCGAAACGATCAGTCGTAAAATGGGGAATGAATGTAAATTTTAATAGTTCCGAAACGATCAGTCGTAAAATGGGGAATGAATGTAAATTTTAATAGTTCCGAAACGATCAGTCGTAAAATGGGGAATGAATGTAAATTTTAATAGTTCCGAAACGATCAGTCGTAAAATGGGGAATGAATGTAAATTTTAATAGTTCCGAAACGATCAGTCGTAAAATGGGGAATGAATGTAAATTTTAATAGTTCCGGAACGATCAGTCGTAAAATGGGGAATGAATGTAAATTTTAATAGTTCCGAAACGATCAGTCGTAAAATGGGGAATGAATGTAAATTTTAATAGTTCCGAAACGATCAGTCGTAAAATGGGGAATGAATGTAAATTTTAATAGTTCCGAAACAAAACAACTATCATTTATTCACCATCGTGAACAATTATTAACTTCCATTTGTATTGCTGATATCCAGGAGAGGAACGAGTTTTCGTCTTTTTGGTCTCACGTTTTTCTGCTTACATGAATTGAATCCATTGCTAGATCATATGCCAGGTAAGTTGGTTCACTGTCTTGTCATTTATCAATCTTTCACTCATCTGGGCATTGAATACTGGTGCCATATTTGATCTCTTCGTTTTTCTATACATGTCCCGATCCTCTACTACATGATAAGGGGCATCTATAGTTTTATCGTTCTTGATAGAGCTATTGTTCTAATGATGCTTCATCCAAATACACTAACTGTATGAATTTAAGCTTGCTACTAGACTGGCTGTGGTGCAGTGGATATTGACTCAGAACGACAAATCGGGGATCCGAGTTCGAATTCCAGTTGAATTCCTTGCATTCACTTACGCACAAATACACTGGGGAAAGGTATTATTCTGTCTCTTCCCTCCAGTTATGGATTAAATAACAGAACGGATTGGATTCTATTACCTTGGCTGGCAACCGATCTACTGCAGAAAGGAATGGAAAACTACTGCGGAATAATCTTCTGCCCAGTCAGTCAAGTCTCTTTCGAGACATGATCGCCCAAAGCGTGTATCCCGTATGGCATTTAACTGACAGACTGACTAGACTGGCAACTAAGTATTAATGTTTTATTGTTGAAAAGTGTTAGATCTAACCATATGTTATATTTTAGTAATTAATTTTTCTCTTCGTTGTTGTCTGTTGACCTTCTTTTCTGGTTTCTAGAAGTCATAAGTGTATGTTTAGGATATCATTGAGTGTAGAATGCAGGTGGCAAGAGGATTTAGTTTTGATGATCACAGTAAAAAATGTCAGTGCCCGAAGTGTGACAAAGTACAACGGAAGTGTCAGCTGCCAATGAATTTGCCTATTTAAGTGAAGTCAGGCATCCGAAGGAAAGCAGTTTGATTGTCAGTGAGTTTAGCAATTTTCAGTCGGTAGTTGAGATAAGAACACATCTGTGTATTGCCCGCAAGCGTGTGTGGTAACAATTCGATTCAACCCACCTACTCCACTCTACGGCCAATGTCACTGAAGGAGAAGCGAATAAAAATATTGTATTTCTATTTATTTACATGTGTTCGTCAATTTTATCATTCTGAAAAAGCAAGTCATTTTGGGTCGTCATTTTAATCGCGAAAAGATCGTCATTTTAGTTTGAGCTTATTCTCGCCGAATTGGTTGGAGTTGATTTTCGTCGACAAAGCACCAGCTTATTCTCGTCAATTTTTATTTACGTTTATTGTCGTCTAGAGTATACAACATAGATTCTTTGCCACGTACGATATTCAAAACTTGAAATGTAACGTTAATCGCCATCTTCTGTCTTCCGCCAAATTGTTCATTTATTGTCCATTCTCTTTCCTAACGTCTTTTCAATTTCTTTCAATCCCACTTGCATGTTAGTGACAATACCTCCTTGCTTGGAGGGAGAATAGTTTAAAAGAAATATCCACTTGTAAATCCAGAGCCCCACGACTTAACTTGACAAGGTTGTGGCTCTACCATTGATGGGGACAAATTCTTCGTTATAATATGTATGCCATTAACATTGATCTCCTATCCTCCCTAAACCTCCCTTATCTTCCCAACTTAGGGGCCCTCGTCATGATATCATGTATCTCGTACTTGTGTTTGGTAAACTACGGTCAATGTTCCCTAGTGAGTTGTATCGGCTGTCATCAACCTAATGCCCAGATATTACGCTGTCCGATTTTTTACTGAATGTTATTCTCCAGGTGAATAGTACTCCTGCATTAACAATGCAACGCAATATTTCTTTTATTGATTACACTTTTTGTTCAAACAGAAGAATGTTGCCCACTAATTGTCAGTGAGTGCGAGAGTACAGTCGCATAATCTAAAAAGAAAACTTACTAGCAAATTTTGGAGGGAGGAACCTCTTTTTCCCATATAATCTCAACTTTTCACGAGTTGGCCAATCATCAATTCATGATCTAATGAAAAATCAAGTCATAATGTGTTACTTTTACTATTTCTTATGAACTTTTGATTCCAAAATTTATTCTATCAAATATACAGTATTTTTTTTAATTATATCACCCCGAGCAAGGCGTTAACGCCACTGATGTGCAGGGTGCTACGTAAGAGTGAAAAGATTGGAAAAGAGAAAGCCGGAAATCACATCCTAAACAGGGAACAAGGGATGAGCCTCTACACCTGTTCAATAGACGCGGGTGGAGTGTGAACCGGGCGATAGTTTAGTCTATCTACTCCAATTGAAAAGAAAAAATACATGAATAAGTAAATAAAATAATAAGAAAAAAAAAGAAAAGTGAAAAGATTAGAAAAGAGAAAGCTGGAAACCACATCCTATACAGGGAACAAGGAATGAGCCTCTACACCTGTTCAATTGACGCGGGTGGAGTGTGAACCGGGCGATAGTTTAGTCTATCTACTGCAATTGCAAAAAAAAAAAAAAGAAAAGTGAAAAGATTAGAAAAAAGAAAGCCGGAAACCACATCCTAAACAGGGAACAAGGGATGAGCCTCTACACCTGTACAATAGACGTGGGTGGAGTGGGAACCGGTCGATAGTTTAGTCTATGTACTAAGAAAGATAATACTTTTCAAACAAGCGGTTTACGCTTCAACGTATTAAGATTTTATAATAGACCCAAAAATCTCGTAAATAGTTCATACCGTTCAATCTTTCCTGTCCTCTAGTTCTCTCGCTGATACTAGCAGACGAATTAAAACAATCTTATTAAGACGAACAACATCAGATATAAATTTACATCTTCCGCTTGGGTAAGAATAACCGTTAAAAACAGTATAATATAAGTAAATATTGTCTACAATTAAATGCTACTCACTAGTGCGAGTCAGAATTATGCTAATGCATCATATTTTAAGGGGACCTATTCTTTATTTTATTAGAGCATACACTGAATCTGCCGACTAACCGGTGGATGATGTCATGTAATAAATCCAGCATTGGTATCACGACTCCAGTTAATTTCTCACCTACATATCTTTGCTTTCTTTTGTTTTTTTCTACAGGTATTTTCAGTGAAACTTCGCTGACGTTATTTTCCCGCTGGTACCCCAAGGATGTGCGTTGTAGTGCAATGGATATCGGCTCGGTTTGACAAATCGGGGAGCCGATTTCGAATTCCAGTTGAATTCCTTGCATTCACTTACACAAAAATACCCTTGGGAAAGTTATTAATCAGTCTCTTCCCTTCAGTTATGGGTTAAATAGTAAGACATATTGGGTTCTATAGCTTCGGCAGGCAACCAGTCTACCGCAGAAAGCAATAGCAACCTTCTGCGGGATAATCTTCTGCCTAGTCAGTCATGTCTCTTTAGAGACATGATCGCCCAAAGCGTGTATCACGTATGACACTTCACTGACTGACCCATGACATGCGAAAATTAAGGTTGCTACAAGATTGGCATTCAGGTTCCAGCATTTTATCGTTGACTGGCATTTTTAATCTACAAATTTCTTTCCTCGCACTACGCGCCTGTGGAACGCCTTCAGTATATTTAATTCCCTGATAGCTACGAATTCCAAAACATTAAATGCAAATTTAAGTGCTATCTTCGATCTTCTTAAATCTCGTTCACATTTTACCCTTACCTCAATACCCCTGTATCCATTTTTTTCTATCATTGTAACACCCTGTGTACTGGTAGTGGATCTGTATTGCTTGGAGTAAAATGATTTTGGATACGTAAGATGAAAAAGATAGATCGGATAGATATTATAAAATAAATAAGAAAAGAAAAATGATAGATAGGTAGAAAACATATTATAAAATAAATAAAATAAAAAATATGATAGATAGATAGAAAGGATATTAAAAAAATAAATAAGAAAATATGATAGATAGATAGAAAAGATATCTAAACTTATTTATAAATGGAACTTTGTCTGTGTGTGTCTGTGTGTGTGTATCCGTTACCTACAGACTCCGAAACGGCTGAACCGATTTTCCTGAAAATTGACACGGTTGTACTATAAGCATCTGCGAGAGTTTTTAGCTAGGTTTTGTGTCGAGCTACCCCCGATAAATATGGAAAATCGATAATCGAAAAGATCGGGTTATAGAAGGAGTGGTCCGATTTTAATCAAATTTAGTACACTCATAGACAAAGACATAAGAAACGCTATTCAAAAGTTTCAAGGCTGCAGTTCTTACAATAGTGCAGAAAATCGATAATATATATATATATATATATATATATATATATATATATATATATATATAAATCGATACCAGGAAATCAAAATTTCATCCATTCATTTTTCTTTCAGTCTACGGTTTCGCTTTAACTGGAAACTTTTTAGTCTTTCGTGCCAATGTCCAAAGAGTCTGAGCTCCAGAACCATAGATTAGTTTTAAAGCTTTCATTCCACTCGATCAACGCCGGGCTATACTGCTAGTTATAAAATAAGTAAGAAAAGAACATATGATAGATAGAAAAGATATTATAAAATAAATAAGAGAAAAAGTATGATAGAAAGATAGCTAGCTAGCTAGCTAGATAGATAGATATTATCAAATAAATAAGATAAGAAAGTATGATAGATAGATAGATAGATAGATAGATAGATAGATAGATAGTATCAATTTCTATAACATACCATGCAGTGAAAGAGGAAAAGAAAAGAAAAGAAATACAAAGAAATATAAAAAGGACATGAAAAGAGAAAATGAAAAAACTGAGACAAAGAGAGAGAGAGAGAGAGAGAGAAAGAGAGAGAGAGAGAGAGAGACATATTATTTATTCATTCGATACGAACTGTAATAAAGAAAAATTAAGATGCCCTGACACAAATATATTAAGAGAAGAAGGGAGTGATAGATCGATATTAAAGTACTATCAAAACAGATCAGCTGATAGATATGAAATTCATCCTGACAAACCACTTACTTTGAAAGCATCGCGCTATCCACTGCTGAAAACGTGTTTATCTCTAAAATTGCTTCACTAAATAAGTCTAAAAAACTCAAGACATTCTTGTTTATTTCGTATATATAAAAATAGAAAAACGATTGTGCTTTCACTCAGTCAGATGAAGTAACTCGATTCACTGATGTGATATATTACACGCATGCGCACACGATAATATACTGCTGTATACCGAAAAGTAGATTGACTTCTCTCTCTCTCTCTCTCTCTCTGTCTATATATACATATATATATATATATATATATATATATATATATATATATAATTCATATGAATTATTTTCTTGTAAAAACTGAGTATTTCACATTTTAGAGCTACAAAAATCATTTGAAAGCGAACAAATTTTTCTTATTTATACGGAATCAAACATAAAATGACAAACCGACAAGAGAAAAAAACGAATGAAATTTTTATTCTGTTCATTCCACTGTTACAAATCATAAAGGCAGTTAGTAATTGATTTACGGTAGAAATTAAAATATATATATTTTACTGCATATATATATATATATATATATATGTATATATATATAAATATATATATATGGACGATTGGTTTGAATCAGATATCTGATCATGATGATGGCTGGGTTCGAATCTCACCATCGTCTATTTTATCAGTGTAGAGGAGGCAATCGCAGCGGACTTCACCTTTGGAAAATACTTGAAAAACGCACACAAGCTTTGTAAGTGGAATTGAGGATGGCTATGCTAGCTAGAGGATACAAGTCATCATGACTGAGTACTTTGACCGTCATGGCGTTGTTCAGACTGTTTTTTTATGATTGGTAACGCTCTCTCTCCCAGAAACTGTAACTAAGATCCGCTCAACATTGTTAAAGTATAAACCACTGGTGGGCTCTATGGATTTTGAAAAAACACATTTGTACATGAGAAGGCCTCTGCAATGGGAATTAGCTACTTGCCCCGGTAGATGGGTATCCTCGAATACGAGATGCTAGCCATTATTATAAATATTGTAGAAGATTGTAACAATGAAATTTAAATGACAAGTGCCCGATTTTTAGAAAAATACAGATTTTAGAGCAATTTTTTTAACGTATAGATAGTTTTACCGGCTATATCCTAACGTAAACACACACACACATACATACAAACACACACGTATATATATATGTATATTGGGTGCATTGAAAATAATTTTACAAACTTTGGGGAGGGACCCATACATCAAAACAACGACAAGTAGGCTATATTAACATGTCCACAAATCTTTTGTCGTTGAGTTGATGTCTTTCAAAACACTTAACGGTAGATATTTTTCTGTTGCAATGGAGACTAGGTTATATTTACCATGTGTTTCGTATGTGTGGCTTGTCGCTCTTCAATCTTTAATTGTGTAGTAGTGAGTTAACTTAGAAGCGTTTTGTTTAACAATAGCAGGAAATTCATACTGTGATCAGGCAGACATTATTTTTGCATGCGACCGCGCGAATGGTGATGAACACGAGGCTGCACGACTGTGTCTTATTGCGTTTCCATGTCGAAGGCAGTCGAGACATGTAACTCTGCTGTTGTTTATCGAACGCTGAAACAGGATCCGTGGCACAAAAAACTATAGGTCGATAATTGTATCTTAGCGTTTACCTTTAATAGCGTCTACTGTAATCTTTAAAATTAATAACTCAAAACGAAAAGGTATTATCGCTTTTCCTGACTCAGAACCTTTTACAAAACTTGTTTTTTATTAAACAATTTATGTCTAATTGATAACATATATGTTCATATCTCTCCACAAAATTTTCTAGCTCATGAGGCTCTGAGCAATTTTGCAATCTTTGTTAAAGCTCCCGTCCACCGTTCCACCACCCATTCACATAGGTTCGTTAGATAAGTAACCCGCCGCTTTCCCCTATCACTCTTGCCATCAATAGACACGGTAATGGTTAAATTTCCCAAGCTCTCCTTCCTCATTTTTTTAAACTCTCTTTTTTTCTGATTCTGAAGTAAATGCTATTTCATTTAATTTTAAAATTCTCTAAAGGAACAAAGCACGCTAAAAGTCATTAAGGATATGAAAAAATTATTTAAAATTTACTTTGAAGAAATATTTTTATTTGTTTTTTAATCTTTTCACTCTAAGCAATGATGTCCTTAGAATGCGGACGGTTACAAAGAGTGAAAAAGAAAAGAATATTTAACTATGAGAAGTGAGGAGAAGATGATAAAGGAACAGGATTAATGGAAACAGAAACGGGCGATTGTAGTTTAATTTTTGAAAATTGTAAGTGGCAAGGAATCAAGAAATCTACAGCGAGAAGTACCAGAGAATAAATTATTAGAACAATAAAGATGAATTCATTTAGCTTGTTCAACAGAAAAAATGGTGAAATCAAGTTACCAATCTAATAGCACGATTTAAATTCATGCAGTTAAGGCACCAAAGAAAAACGATCATCGGAACAGTTGCCATGAATATATTTGTGGAATAGGCAACGTCGTATCTGTGAGAAAGTGACTGAAGTCGAGATGCCCAATCATAATCAATCAGATAATTCTTTGAATTTTATCAAACATCTCGAGATATGTAGCGTTAGAATAGTCAATGGACGAAAAATGGATACATTTATAAATGTGCATGATGAATTGCGAAAAAAAATTAACTGGTATAACAAATTGGGTAGCAGTAGACTTAGCATTTAACTGAATATTTTCCTTCCAACTGTACATCATTGGAAAATATGGAACGAAATAAAAGCAAATTGTCGCTCTCTTGGAGTTTAGAATTAGGGATACTGAAGGCAGGACGAAAATGTTTTTCGTGGCCATGAAATAAAAGCCATTTTCTTTGAGAGAGGCGTTTAAAACTAGAAGTGATTTCTTGGTTAAAACTGATTAGGGATCTTTTTAGAGAGGAGTTGGCAGGTTTACTTTGATGACTTAAAGCTTTAACATATTTTAATAAAATCTGCGCTATCAATAAATACCGTTGTGTATTTATACACGTACACACAGACATATATATATATATATATATATATATATATATATATATATCCCTCCTGTCAGGCTCATGGAGAGAGAGAGAGAGAGAGAGAGAGAGAGAGAGAGACAATAGAGGGAGGTAGCGTCGTCTCAGTTAATTTTCTTTAACAGTTATTAAAATTTACTACTAGTTATGAAAGTTCTTGCCATGACTTTGCCCTGTAACAGTGTTTTATTTTTTTTTAAATTCGCAATAATTATGCCATCAACCTCTCAACCTCTCTCTCTCTCTTTATATATATATATATATAGTCATCCGCAACAGCTCATCAGTACGGTTAGACATCTGATTGCTTTTAACCCAGGATTGAAACCTAACCGAATTGGCGTCAGTCAGCGATTCTAAATCTGAGCTATGGGCGCTCGGTAGAAGGAGGCAAACTTTTAGCGTATGATGTATCATACGCCAGTGGCCAGAGTGCTCTAATTCATTACTGAATGAGAGATGAGTAGATGCTAGAGTAGTTACTGTTTTTTTCAAATTCTACCATTCTTCCAGGGTGTGAGAGCGTAAATACATATATATATATATATATATATATCAATATATATGTTGCTTTTATTTTAGACGGCATATCGAATAAATATTTTGCCGTCTTTTTTGACGGCATGGGCTCACTCTTACTAATATAAAATATTTATCACACCCACGTTGTTGAACCAGCTTTTCGCGGTTGCTTACTACACGATAAAATAAAATAACTCTACGGATTAGCAGATAATTCCTATTTCTTTTCTTCCTTTATATTTTTAAAAATATTTAATGTTATCTTTAAAAAAAGAACAAAATGTAATGTTCTCAGTTTTATTTTAAATCTCAGAATGTCTTTCTTTTAATCAATATTCTCTGTATCGTTAAGTTTGACATAATTTACAAAGCGCCCCAAAATGTGGCAATCATTATTGATGCGTTTTAGACAGAAAGTTATGAATAATTAATTTATAAACCTATTGTAAAAGTTCACTTTCGTTGAGAAAATAAGAAGCAAGATTTGACATACTCACAAAAACAAAATTTATTCGTCAAGTACATAGTCTCCATTGATTTTAACAACGTTTCCCATCGTTCAACAATATGCCATTCTCATAGGAACCTCGTTGTTGTTAGAAGAAGGTTGTGAAGGAGCTTTCGACTGGCTCTGCTGAGTCTTTTTAATTGTTCCACAGAGACAAAAAAAATGAAAATCTGAAGAAGACAATTTAGGAGAATACGAAAAGTGCTGGAGGGTTTCCTGTTTCTACTCTTTAAGCTTCTGCAAGTGTCTGTTCTGCAATATGCGTTCTTACGCTCTCGTGGTAGAAAATGGCATTTTTTTAATTTGCCAAACATGGCCTTTTTTAATAGCCGCATTGTAATTGGTGAGTTGGTTGCAATACATCTTTGCAGATATCATTTTGAGCGACAAGAAAAAATCCAAAGATAATCATCTCTTCAGAATTTCACCATTCCACCATTAGCCACATTAGTCAGGAAGGTCGAACTTTATCATTCTTCTTTTTCTATGTGCCTTGTTCTTTTAGGACGTACACGATCATGGCTTTCCATATCTCATTATCGCTGATGGATCTTAGCACGCTTTTCTCCTATTACACCACGCAAACCCAGTTCCGTAATCCAACTGCTCAGTTCCTTCATATGTGTTATCCCCGGATTTCCCCTGTCTGTTTTCTCTTCTATCTGGCCAGTTATTATCAATTTCTCCAAACCCCACTTCCTTATTGCATGTCCCAGGAACTTCAGCAGTCTCTTCCTGATGCTAAGTATCAATTTCCTTTTTGTTTCCATCCTTTCCAAAATTTTATCATTGCTCACATACTCGATCTATGATATCCGCATCATCCTTCTGTACAACCATAATCCCGTTGCTTCATGTGTTTCCTTATATTCGATAAAATTGTCCAGCATTTTACTACCATATTGAAGAAGTGGCATCACATAGCATTCCAGTACTCTGTTTTTGTTTTTTAACAAAATTTTCCTGTCTCTTAAAACTCAGATTTTGGAATGTATCCTTCGCCATGCCAATTCGCCTCCGGATCTCCGTATCGCACTTTCCGTCTTCTGTTAAAACACTTCCCAGGTATTTAAAATTTTGTAACTGCTTGATTTTAGTATCCCTCACCTGCATTTGGCATTTTCGGGTGCTCTTTTTACTGATGACCATGCATTCGGTTTTCTTGCAGTTAATTTGTAGTCCTCTCTTGTCACCCTCTTCAGCTACCTCCTGTAGGAGGTCTTGTAGTTTTTCTGCAATCAACGCTGTATCATCTGCATACCTTGTGTTGTTCAAATTGAGGCATCCGATTACAAATCCTGGCATATCATAAACAATCCATTTTTTCATTGACAATTCTGTCAACGAAAGACCTCTTTTTGTGGTGTAACATCTAAAAGATGCCTGATGAAATAGGAATGAGCTTGATCTTATCCGGCAGAGGGTGTAACACTCACATGTCAAGTCTGTAAACTAAAGTCTCTTCAAATGACGAAATGAGAATTGATTGTCAAAGTTTTAGCAATATCATTCATCCAAATCTTTGGTTTATTCTTCATGATGGCAAGCAGAGCATCTTCATTGAATTCGGAAAGATATTCGAAGCGTAACTGAACATTTAAATTAAAATCGCCCGTCATCAATTTGTTGGCTTTTGAAATCTGCCATAGCATATTTAAAGCGCCTGAAGATGTAGAGAACAATCCAAATAAACTGAACGTTTTATGTTGCTGTTTCGACGCTTATACATTTCTAAATTCATAGAGTAATAATGCGTGCAACATTTAATTCTCCATCTTTTAAAGATTTCATTTGGTAACAAAACGTCAACATTGTACATAGTTGGACTTGCAAATGAACGGTGGAAAGTTTGAATCTAGAACATACAAGATAATGTCACTAAAACAAAAACCAATGTCAATTTGAGGTTATTTTATATTATTAAGGAAAATCCAACACAAACGTTTATAACAATTTGATATAACTGTAATATAAAACATTGTATTTAATCTGATTTTATCAATCTGTAAAAGCAGTTAGCAGTTAAATGCGTCAAATGAACTTAATAATAATAATAATTATTTTTTGTAGTATGGAAAATTTGAAAAACATATAAAATAAATAAAAACGGATTTTATAATTAATACCAGATTTTAAAACTAGGATTCATAGATTAATTTCATTCGTTATGCTAACGATATCTGTTTAGTACATTACCTTGCACGGCGGAAGAAGTTAACACCTACATTCACCCGTAACTAAGCTAAAAAAATAAAAAATAAACAGCGATGGCTGACAGGGATATCTAGCCGTAGTAAATGTCAGAAAAGTGCAAAAAAAAAAAAAAGCAAGCGTTAACCGGCTTACAAAGCAATAAACCGCCGGGTGGGATTGAGAGATACATCAGGCCGTAGATAGTAGACAAACCGAAATCGTGAAAAAAAATGCGTTGGCGTTTTAAGACTATATAATATCTAGAATTTTTGGCTGAAAAGACAGATGCTGGTTAACGACTCCCCCGACAACTCTTTCGTATGTGCGAACTCTCTCCGGCTGTCCTCCTGCCCCGCACAAGCATCACCAACAAAGAATAAGAATATACGATTATATTTTTATATACACGTGTTTCCTGTTATTTTCCAGCCTAATACCTGAAGCTCTATTTAGTTAAGCACAATTATCCGGCGCTCAATTAAAGCTGCGCCAAGAAAATGAGCTGATAAACATCCAGCAAGTGTGTATAAATTTCACAACAAAAAATATTAAGAACAATACAAGCGTCGACAAACAAGATGCTTTACTTGAAAAAAAAACACGAAGTTATTGGAAAATGCATTAACATAAAAAAATCCTTTCAACAGAAAAATAAAGATATTCGATAATAACTCAGGAAAGACAAATACAGTTAGAAAATACTTGAAATCTACTTCTCAGCTGTTCACCGGAAATGAGAAAAACGTCCGGACTATAGAAAAACTTCAATAGAAATGTCTGACGCAAACGAGGTTTATTAGCTTTCAACCAAACATGAATGCATCATACCCCCCTCTCTCTGTCTGTCTGTCTCTCTCTCTCTCTGTATATATATATATATATATGTGTGTGTTTGTGTGTGTGTGTGTGTGTGTGTTAGTGTGTGTGTGCGTGTGTGTAAGAGAGTGAGAGTGAGTGAGAGAGAGTGAGATAGTATAAGTTGTACATACCTATATTGTCAAAAAAGAAGTAACATTCTCTTTGTTTTACATTGGTAAGACAAGTTCCAGGATTTTCGAGATAACTGGATAAAAAATACTTACGTTACGAAATCGACAAAAGCCAACAAATTGATGACAGGTATTGAAAGAGAAAACACACACTCAAGGAAATAATTTTTACTACCTTCGACTCCATTGTTTCGCCGTATCAGATGTGCCGAGTCGAGAACAGTTTGGTAAATGCACGTTGACAGATATATCGTATTTTTGTAGAATTCTTCTTACCGTATGCAAAATGCGAATTTCTTATCTCTCTTAGTCAAAGCTAAGAACAGCCGGATAAAACAGAAGACATTTTCCACAATATAATGTGGACTAATGTAAAATAAAATAATACCGAAGAATATTGGACGTTTTGTAAAATTCCGCAGAAGGAATGTGTGCTTACTCACTGAAAAAGTGCAGCGTAGCTCAAGTATTCTTTATCAGCATAAAGCAAACTACTCTACATAAATATGATCTTCAAATTTAAGCCCGAAATGTTTTTGTTTTAAATGACACGTTTTTTTCGATTCCATAGGATTGTTCTAGGGAACGATAGTGAACAGTTTTTTTTTAATTTCCTACCTCACTGTTGTAAATTCAGCGTAATTCTTCTTCTAGACTAGCAAATAATCAAGGCGAGAAAACGCAGTTTATCTTACCGTTTATTCTTGAATTAAAATGGAGGCGTGAATTTTACATGGTCATTTGTTTAAAACATGAATGGAGACCGAATTATGCCGATACCAT
The DNA here is from genome assembly GCA_037127315.1 of Ascarosepion bandense. Lineage (NCBI taxonomy): Eukaryota > Metazoa > Mollusca > Cephalopoda > Sepiida > Sepiidae > Ascarosepion > Ascarosepion bandense. The sequence goes on from JBBBDQ010000657.1 coordinate 617,790, forward strand.
TTTCAACTTCGAAAATCGTTACGCCTACCTCGAGATAAATGATTGCATAAGAAAAAGACATTTATCTTTTTCTTGCTTACTAATTTGCTACATTTTGTCTTTCTAGATTTGCTACATTTCTGTCTTTTTATTAGGATCAAATAAAAGTAATGCATATTTCTATACCGAATATGTAATGTATATATATATATATATATATATATATATATATATATATATATTATAAAGTGATTCTTCATTTTTGTTCATGGACATGTCGGTAAACTACATCCGGCAAAAGGGCCTCTAATTGATAACATGTGTGAAGCATGAAGCTACCTCTTAATTGTTGTTAATTATTCTAAGGAACACCCTGACCCGGAGTGGTAGCACCTGTTAGGGTCACAATTATGGGAAAACAGTTAACCCCCAAACTGGGATTAAATTACTATGAAAATATAATACACTTTTATAGAAATATATACATAAAATAAACCTTTATAGAAATATATACATTTCTAAAGGAAAAATATTACCAACAATATATTTTTGAAGAAAATCTGATTACCATAACACATTTTTGAAGACAAAAATATTCCCAGGAAAAACATTTTTTGAATACAAAACTAGAAGATGTTTTCAGTTTTCTAAAATAAAAAAGAATAAAAACTAAATTTTTCTTTAAAACCTTACTAAATCAACCTTCTCATGAGAACCGAACATTGAAAAAATACATCCCACCTTTTTGGCATTAAATAACCCACAGATGGTAATCTGCCCTTAAACAAAACTCAAACTCAAATTCCTCACTTTTTATTCCTTTGTTTGTCCTTCTCGCACACATACGATATATCTGTCTGTCTGTCTGTCTGTCTGTCTATCTATCTATCTATCTATCTATATATATATATATATATATATGTGTGTGTGTGTGTGTGTGTGTGTGTGTGTGTGTGTGTGTGTGTGGGGATCATCACTTGATAAGACACGGGTAGTGTTGAAACAAAATAATTACTATTGTAGTGATATTATAACATATTTATGCTATAAATTCTAAACAAACATTATTTTATCTACATTGAATTCAGCACTTTTTCAAGAATAGTGTTTTTTTCGATACGGAATTCTATTCCATTCACACCTACACTACAGTTTGTTTTTTGTTTTTTTGTTTGTTTTGTTTTTTTGTTTTTTTTTTCATTTTTTACGTTATTCTGTATGTGTAATAATCGAAATTTCAGTTCAGAGTTGACTATTTTCTAAAATTAAAACAAATTAATACCTTTTTCTTATTTAGAACAATTATTAATCGATTTATGTCAAAGGAACATAGTGTTACAAAAAAAGACATAACCCTAATATATATATATACACACATTATGAGTTAAATGTTTGAAGTCACTTCCTAAATTTGATAACTGGCAGGTTCTTCTACTAAAGACAGATGGTTCGATTTTATATGTGATGAGGGTCGCTGAAAATTTAAAATCTGTCAACTCTAATATTATCATCAAGCAGCAAAGAAGATTATTCCAACAGTGCTAAAATTATATTGATACTTTATACAGTAACGGTTTAAATTCATTTTTATCAAAGATAAAAGCTTTCAGGAAAAGAGAATCCTATTTGTCCGTAGTGAGCTGGTAAATTATCTGGAAAAATACACGCAAGCTACAACGTTGAGGTGATAATTGGAACATCATAGGAAAGACCCTGACCTATTCTGCTCTGATTTTCGCCCGAAGGCGAATATAAGTCTACACAGTTTGAGGATCGCCTTAAACTCGGCTGCTCGATTGGTTCTGAGCAGTTTTTGGTGATTGTTATAGTTTTGTCTTATTTTGATATCAAGAAAAATTGAGCACTTTAGGTTTTTCTTTAAGTGGCTTCCTGTCTTTAGTTTTCGTGTTTATTTTACAAATTTGCAATTAGTACCGGTCGGGTTGGTCTCTGGCAATTTAACGAATAACTTGTTCTCTTTTTGACATATATATATATATACATATATATATATATATATATATATATATATATACGCTCTCACCTGCGATCTAGCACTCTGAGGAAATGGTAGATTTGAGAAACAATACCTACTAACCGTTATTTAAACATCGTTCTACATTAATAAATTAAACACTCTCGACTATTATCGTTTGTCTACACTGTGTACATGACACGCTAAAATCTGTCTACTTTCTCCGTACGCTGATAGATAAGAAGTAGAATCTACAATATATATATACATATAAATATATATATGTGTGTGTGTGTCTGTGTGTGTGTGTGTGTGAAATGTGTATGTATGTAAATATATATATATATGTATGTATATATATATATATATATATATATATATATATATATATATATGCAATCTATTATATATATATTATTGGTATATTATATATGCGCGAAAATTATTTGAAAGGCATCAATATTAGTGATAGAGCTAAACTATTTAGTTAGATAGGGGTGAGTTTGTGACCCTGGGTTTCACATACACACACATAAACAAACACACACACACACACATATATATATATATATATTTTTTGTTTTTTAAACGAGATTATAATTATACTCGTCTCGAAAACCTACCTCGAAAACTATCGAACGAATGATTAAATGGTTAAAAATTAAAGAAAGAGCTTAGGGTATGAAAGTCAGTCAAAAATGTTCGGACCAAAACCAGTACGAAGAAAAAACCCGACACAAGTAATCATCTAACAGAAAGCACTCAATACAAGGGTAGAGTAAACTAATGAGCCAGACTAACCTACCTAGGTTTCTTCTTAACGGATCGTCAGGGAAAGTGGGATTTCCCTGACGATCCTTTTAGGAGAAACCTAGCTATGTTCGTCTGGCTCATTAGGTGCTACATATATATATATATATATATATATATATATATATATATATATATATATATATATATACGCATTGTGATGCAATGTAAGTTGGCTCGTAATGAGAAATCGAATTAAAGTTAAATTTGTTACAATCACTTAAGCGCAAATACCGTTAGAAAGGTATTATTCCGTCTCTTCTCCCTACAGCTATGGCTTAAATAGCAGGACTTATTGGTTTCTATTGCCTTGGTTGGCAACGCGCGTATCGCGGAAAGTAATGGAAACCTACTGCGACGGAAAACTCTTTTGAAACATAATCGCCCAAGAGTGAATCACCCATAGCAATTAACTGACTCACTCACTGATATACATATATATATAGGTGAATTAGCACATGGGAACAACCTTATATATATATATATATATATATATATATATATATGGGTGAATCAGCCAATTTATGAACAGTGATTTGATCGTAAGTGAACATTTTCTTATTTTTCTGACGATCTTCAAAATGTGTTTGTTGAGTTGAATCAGGCCTAAGTCACAACACATTAATTTCACTTATATGTAAGTATCAGACACATCAAAGCAAAAGAGAAGCAAAGCCACAAATAATGCAAAACTATATTCTTCCTTCTCCATTTTCAAGGTGAACTCTATAAGTCTGTTCGTATTTAAAAGATCGTCCTTGCAATGGAATCGAAAAGTGAACGCAACGGCATTAGAATTAAATGTCATGTTAATAATTAAACATGTCATATTTATTTGCACATTAGATCAGATATTTCTTTTTCATAGTCATTTTCTTAACGTTTTAAACCACTTTTCCCGTTTCCTTTTAAAGCAAACCTATTTTATTTGAAATTGATTTTTCTAACTTACGTGCAATGTTTTATTTTGTCTTAGAGATTATTTGTAAGTTTATACGGAATTATTCCAAGCAAATAAGAATGTCATTTTACATTTACGATTCAACAATTTTTTGCGAGAAAGTTCGAAGGAATAAGTATAAATATTTATAAATAAATAAATAAATAAATATATATATATATATATATATATATATATATATATATATATTCATCCGTGTATGCGTATAAGTACATACAACATACCCATATATATATATATATATATATATATATAAATATATATGTATGTATATATATATATATATATATGTTTGTGTGTGTGTGTGTGTGTGTGTGTGTGCATGCAAATATTCCCAAATATAATATGTAGAGAAGAAATGTATGATTAAAAAAAGAGACAATAGGTAACCGAAATGTATATATATATATATATATATATATATATATATATATGTATGTATGTATATATATATATATACACACATACAATTTATTTGTTTGATTATTTTTTAATCGATACTATTTATTTTTTTATATAAAATAGTATGTCAACAAAAGTTTTTCTAACAGCCTGATTATATACTGTTTAAATACAAAATCAATATCTGTTCAGGTACGAGATCGATTAAAAATAATGTTCAAACAAATTAATTAATTATGTTTCTTTAATTACCTTTCATTAATCTAAGTAAGTCTATTAAGTACTATTAAGTCTATTAATTATGTTTCTTTTAATTACCTTTCATTAATCTAAGTAAGTCTATTAAGTACTATTAAGTCTATTAATTATGTTTCTTTTAATTACCTTTCATTAATCTAAGTAAGTCTATTAAGTACTATTAAGTCTATTAATTATGTTTCTTTTAATTACCTTTCATTAATCTAAGTAAGTCTATTAAGTACTATTAAGTCTATTAATTATGTTTCTTTTAATTACCTTTCATTAATCTACAAATTTTCTTTAAACACACATACGCACACACACACATATATATGTACATAAATACATATATTATGTGTGCTTGTAAATATGTATGTGAAGAAGTTTTCAGCGTTAATCATTTTCAAAAATTTTATCAAAAAATAAATATCTGTTTTATTTATTCTGTTTACTCAAGGCGTGAATTTATATATATATATATATATATATATATATATATATATATATATATATATAATCTAAACACATACTGTTAAATATAACGGAGAGTGGATATCTATTATATTTAATCATGAGCCGTTCTAAACATTGAGTTTTAATTTCAGACAAAAATAGAAAATAAATTGTCCAAATATTTGTATATTTTTATTAAGCTGGGTCTAAGTTTTCGGCTCACTTTACTTATTTTCAGAGAGGTTACAATTACGAGAACATAAAGACATCTAACATCAACTTTGATTTTATCTTGTGTTGACATAAAACATTGCTACGCAACGATAACAGTTACCGAATAACAGATGAAGGTCGTAAATTTCTAATATAAATTTCTTCCCGTAACCTCTGTGAATATGGCTCATGTGAGCCGAAAGCTTAGAACCAACTTAATAAAAAGTATGCGAATATTCGGAGAATTTTTTCCCTTATTTTTGTCTGAAATTAAAATACTATGTTTAGAACGGCTCATGATTTAACATAATAGACATTCACTCTCTGTTATATTTAACAGTATATGTTTATAAAATTATTTGCTTCCTCGATACATCATTCACTCACACACGTATATATATATATATATATATATATATAGTCATCCGCAGACAGATCTGTTTCGCCATATCACAGTTCATCAGTACGGTTAGACTCCGATTGCTTTTTTACCCAGGATTGAAACCCGACCAAAATGGCGTCAGTCGGCGACTCTACCACTGGGCTATGGGCGTTCGGTGGAAGTAGGCAACTTTTTAGAGCATATCATTATACGCGCCCAATAGCTAGCGTGCTCTAATTCATTTCATTGAATGAGCGATACGTACATGCCAGAGTAGTTACTGTTTATCAAAGTCTACTATATTTCCAGAGTGCTCAATCAGGGTGTGAGAGCATAGACTGATAAAGCAAGAGAACCACAAATACAAAACTAGACCAAAAAGCCTCTAACAAATATCCTTGCAGAAACCCCTCTTTTGTCCAAGTTCTATATAAGACAACTGACATTCATTTTTTAATCCTTTTTTGGCGTTCATACAAATATTTTCTTTTCTAGACATGGAACACATAAAAACTGCCTATATAATTTTTTACACCGAGCTCTTCGTTCGACTTATGGGAACTTTTAACAATCCAATAAAACAAACACTGATGGAAGAAAAATATTTTTTTCAAAGTAATTGAAATATTAAAATATGCCATTTAAGAAACAATGATGAAATTTTCATATTTTAGAATATTACATCCTGTAGATTGTGTTGTCCTGTACGAATGACTTCTTGAAATCTGCTGTTGAAATTCCTCATTTACCGCTGCAACCTTTCAGTTGAGATACTATGAATTTCATCCTGAATTCTCTGTTGTAACTCATCCGGAGTTTTTAATCGGGTCGTGTACACCTTACTCTTGAGATAAGCCCAAAAGAAAAATCACAAACGGACAAATCTGGTCATAGAATATTACCGAAACTTGTGATCACACGGTTACCGAACAATTCTCGCATAGCCTCCAGTGATTGCCGTGTAGTGTGTGATGTCGCTCCATCTTGTTGAAACCAGGTTTTTTGAACGTGTGAAAAATTGTTCAATTCAGGTGTAACGAAGGATTGTAAAATCTCTCCATAACGATTCACAGCGACAGTGACTGAGAAAGCATTTTTATGGCTAACGCGCGCTGTCGCCTTTGCACTGATACATGGTTACTGAAATGGCAGTGTTGACTTCGTGAGGCTACTGTTTTGCAGTGCTGCTACTTGCTGATGTCTGCCAATACACACTTAAAAAAACCAGTTTCATTTTAGTCACCCTGTATATATTATGGTCAACATTGACAACTCACCTGAAAGATCCAATATTCATGAATTTATATGCATCGTAAAGAAGGGAGTAACATTTTCTGTGTAATTACTGTGTCCATTTATATAAGGAAAAAAACAACCCAATAAAAATTATCGATCAATCTTTTGCATTATTTTTTTATTTTGATATTTACCATGTAAAAAACCCAATCGAGGTAGATATTACAGAGTAAGAAGCACAGTTTATTCGGACTGTAAGAAATATAACGGTTAATCCTAGTTTGAACATGTTGAGATTGTAGTGATTAGAAAAGCATCCTCTCGGGCCATGGTTTCCAACCCCGGGGTAAATTACCCCATTGGGGTAATGAGCCCATATTATGGGTGTAATGGATGTTTGGGAAAGGCAATCAGCTTATAATTTCACACTGTGTCCTTGGAATGAAGACCAACAAACGTAGCAGACCCAAAGTGGCAAACGAGTAGTGGTTAGAAAAGCATCCTCTCGGGCCATGGTTCTCAACCCCGGGGTAAATTACCCCATTGGGGTAATGAGCCCATATTATGGGTGTAATGGATGTTTGGGAAAGGCAATCAGCTTATAATTTCACACTGTGTCCTTGGAATGAAGACCAACAAACGTAGCAGACCCAAAGTGGCAAACGAGTAGTGATTAGAAAAGCATCCTCTCGGGCCATGGTTCTCAACCCCGGGGTAAATTACCCCATTGGGGTAATGAGCCCATATTATGGGTGTAATGGATGTTTGGGAAAGGCAATCAGCTTATAATTTCACACTGTGTCCTTGGAATGAAGACCAACAAACGTAGCAGACCCAAAGTGGCAAACGACGCCCGAATAGCTTTTTCAACCACAAAGGCAAGAATATATAAACTGGCACTGGCAATACAAGCTCAACACTAACATTAAGAATCACGGCTAGGTTCCGGCTACTATACCTCTGATTACTATTGATTGGTACTATTGTATTGAATAATTTTCATCATTTTTTTCTGTTTTTGATGTATGAAAATATAATTACTTCTTTTCCTATATTACGGGTATTTGTTCATTGGGGTAATGGATAATAGTGAAACTGTATTTTGGGGTAATCGCAGCACAAACGTTAGGAACCTATGCAGGGAATTGGCTTCACTAAGCATTGGTTCGTGAGAAGCTGATTGAATGGAAACTATATCTTACCAATGGAATATAAACATAAGAGGGTGATTTGCTGAAATGTTCGTGGCATGGTGGGTCTAAACCGTGAAAGTTAGAACTGTTGGAAATAAGAAATATAGTTGGTCTGAAGAGGTTCTATGGAAATAGCGATAGAGCAACGAGAGGTCTTCGATACTTTGTCAATGAGATGGGGTTATAGGTTGGAAAATAATTTTGTCACTCACAATGATATCGCGATGCTTTTAGACTCTATCGAGAGTGGAAAGTGATGATTAGGCAGCTCGTGCCGGTATATGGCATTACTACTTCTTTTTTGTCCCTATCTAACTCGTTTAAAGGTAGGAGTAGCTGGAAGAGACAGGGAATTACCAAAACTTTACGAGAAACTGGTCTTTTTTTAGCATCTTATAGCGGCAAGTTTGTAGTTAGTATATGTTCGCTCGGGTATTTGAAAATCTGAGAAACATATTGACTAAAAATGTTGTAAAATGACAAAAATATGAAATTAATGTAAAATTATGAACTAATATATTTTAGTAGATGTAGAATTATTTGACCTGATTTGATTAGAATATGATTTATATCTGTAAGTAACAGAAGTCTGAAACGAATTAAATGATTATCAGGAATCTATTACCTAAAAGGAATCGATCAGTAGTGATCCCGGGAGATACCAAAATAGGATTTGTACACGGTGACGCTGTAGAACATCAAAAGATTCATTGATTGATTTGTTTGTTTGTTTGTGTGTATCACCCCGAGCAAGGCGTTAAGGCCACTGATGTGTATGGGGCTACATATGAGTTAAAAGATTAGATAGAAAAGAGTGAATAAAGGAGCAAGAGAAGGATGGGAATACAGGTGTGATTACAGTCGCAAAGGAGGAGAGAAAGGGAAAAGATATACAGGGTGGTGAAGAAAGGACTAGAGTCATGTGGTTAAAAGATGAGTATTGACATTACATTTAAATTCCTGGAGTTTGTAGCCGTCAGGAAAGCAAGATGTGTGTGTGTGTGTATATATATATATATATATATATATATATATATATATATGTGTGTGTGTGTGTGTGTGTGTGTGTGTGTGTGTGTTATTTTGTTAGGGGGATTATCAACGTTTTACAAGTAATTTAAAGTCAGAAAATATTTCAAACTTTTAGAAATCGTTTTGAAGATAATAATGATTTACTGATTCATGACCGAGTTATTCTGCCATGTTTGGGAAGGAAGAATTTGATTCATGACGTTCCTAAGCGTATTCGCGAGTAAGTAAACATAACGAACCCAACTGGAAATAGAACACTGCTATCTGATTTCTAATCGCAAACCGTTTATCCATCACATGACCTTCACATCCAAGCTTATAGCACTTGCGGTCACCCATCATAGTAATGACCAGGTTCACGTTGTTTAACCTAGGCGATCGTACGTGAACAGGTTTTCAAGGTTATAATGCCGTAAGGCTCAAAAGAGCTGAAAGATAACTTCATAATGCCGAAATTCATAATCGGGTCTCAAAAGGTGTTTGTTGGTGCGCTTTTATAAACAAGAGCTGAACCCATCCGCTCTTAGGATAAACTTAGAAAATATAACCGAATAGTAGCAGAGGAAGGCTTTGTTGCCAACCTTTTTGCAAGAAGATCGAACGTTCGAAGGAAGGTCCTGAAACCACATACTGTCCCCATCCAGTGTTAATTTGGCGGTGTTCAGAAAGGAATTTTTTTCTTTTATATGCCATGTCTCTTCATAACGTAAGTGATCATGGCACTCCAAACCACCCTTTCCTCTATAGTTCTCAACACCTGTTCTCTTGGTGTGTCTCCCAAACCTTGTTGTGCTATTCACTTGCTAAAGCCCAAGAAAGTATGTCACACAATGCTTTTCCCTGTTTCATTTTCCCTCTATCCGTCCTGTAAGTATCAGATTCTCCAAGCATTTCTTTCTCATTACATATCTTAGAAACTTCAGCTATCTCTTCCTGATGTTACATATAAGTTTCCCTTTCGTTTGCATCCTCTCGTTTGCATGTTCAATACATGGTATCATCAACATCCGTCTGTAGAACCTCATTTCGTTTTATTCAAGTTTTTCCTTCGTCTTTGACTAGTAATTGTTTTACGTATGAAAATTTTGTTTATCTTATAAGACGTTATTAAGCATTACACTTAAGTTGTTAGAGTGTGATAAGCTTCTAAGCTTCTAACGCCACTTACAAAGGAGATTTTAGTTGTCTACATCAAGACACAAAATAGTGAATATCCTTCACCTAAAAGAATAAAAACTGTAGAAAAGATCTTAACAGAAATAATTCATGCCAAGACTTATTTATGGTTTACAGAATACTGGGATCTTGCCAATTTATAGATTTTCAGTTTTGCTCTTTTGATATACACCCATGATTAATACAATTTAAACAACTGATTTAGTTTCTTTTCTTTCAGCATATGGTTAGTTTTAGATATACTGGAATCACATGGTGTAATTGATTTCTTTCTTTTTTCTCAGATTAGGTCATTTGCATTGGTGCGCAGTAATATATATATATATTCAGGGTGTATGAGTAAATTTGTTTGGGCTTGAAAAATATTGCGTCATCTGTGATTGCATCAGATTTTTATCACACACTAATGTCTCGACTGTCGATTAGTTGTTCTTCGGCTATTGTCTGAGGTGGACGTTACTCCAAGGAAGCGTATAAAAATTTTAAATCTGCAAAAACACAGTGGCAAGCCTTACAGAGAGTTAACCGTTATTGTTGGTGTCAGCCTTTCAACCGTCAGTTCTGTTGTCAAGGCGAAGAAACAAACAGGATCCATCAGCACAAAATGTAAATGAAATTGCGTTCGGAATATAAAAAAAAAAAACAAAAGCAAAATAAAAATGCCATGAGACGATGTATATATGACCAGGGAAAGTGTGAAATATCTTATTCATTTTGTTTAAATTAATTTGCACAAGCGTGTAGGCTGTTATTATAGTAGATTACCCTGTGCATCGCGTGAATGACAGGAATAGAGAATGCATTCTCGGTAACAAACATGAGATTCCAAGGTGCGAATTGCGAATTGGAAGCTATCAAATAAAGCAATTACTTATCTAGGAAATAAAACATGACACGAAAATCCAAAGAAGCATTGTAACAGAGAAAGAGAGGTGCCTTCCGAAAATTAAATCTACTAATTATTAACAGGAAAAATTATCAAACTAATTGTTTCATCGCTCTATAAATACACCCATAGTATTGTGAATGCTGGACAGTTTCCACACAGATAAAGAGGCGATTAGAAATAACGTAGATGTAAATCTTTTAAAGGAAGCGGCGACTACTATGTAAGGAGAATGTGAATAACGAGAATCTGGTAAGAAAAATGAAAATTAAAAGGATACTCAAATTTAGAAAGAGACCGTTGAAACTACTCCAATATATAATGAGGATATAAGACTTGATGAACATAACACTCACAGGATCCTCTACAGGCAGTAGGAAACAACTACGTACTAACCAACTGAGACTTGTATAAATGGAACACGGAAGCGGTCTAGGTGAGCGGGTAAAAGAAAAAAACTTGCGTGACAAATAATAGGAAACTGTGGAGAGTCATGATCGTCCGCATATTGAAGAAACATAGAAGATGAGAAAAAGATATCAGTAATTAAATCAATTATCGATAACCAATGACCAAATATAACTAATTTTGAAGGAAACCACATTCCACACAAATCTTTATGCTAGGTCGTTAAAAAAACATCTACAGTGTTAGATTGATGTTTTTTGCGGCCAAAGAAATGCAGAAATATATAAACACTGACCTTACACGCACGCACACACACACACACACACACACACACACACATATATATATATATATATATATATATATATATATATATATATATATATTAATACAGGTTTCATTGAATAATATAGACAAGTTCTGTCTATTTATTTTGTATAAGATCCGTTCGTATGATCGTGTTATCATGGAAAGACGACAAGAAATCGCAATAATTGTTGATTTTTTATCAGGTCTGAGCTTTCGGCTTACATAAGCCATTATCAAAGGATGAACATTTAATGTTCAGTGAACATAGAACATTTAAATTATTATTAACAGAGTGGAGTTATACAGAGAAAATTAGACAGGTCCATTTTTTGTGTCGCACATGGCTGTAGGCCAAGAAGGAATGGTGGTAGTGGGTTTTTGGTCAATTGAGTTTCGTTAAAATTCGTTAATTTCTGTAATATATATATAAGAAGCTTCACCATACCCAAGACCAGTAGAAGGTTATGTTAAGGGGCAGTTTATAAAGATATGAAAGTAATATATCGGTTAACTCTAGATTTGAACAGATTAACTGTGTAGTGATCGGAGAAACATATTTTAAGTGTCAGTTCCGCATTGCAGTGGTTTGTAGGAAGAAATTTTACTGATGAAATTCTGAGGGTTAATGTAACTGGTATGACGGATCCTAGTCGCGAATCAAAAATTTTAGTTCTTCCATGGAATTAGCAATATAGCAGTGAGAGGCTTGCCACGTCCTGCCTGTTAAAGAGAGGTTGGATGGTGGAATATAATTGGTCACCTAGAAATACTCGGAGAAGCTTTTGAGATCTCTCGAGACTGGGGAGGGTAGCCTGGCTATTTACCGCCTAAATAAGACAAATACACTCTATTTTTTTTTAAAATCATTTCACCCCAGGCAAGGCGTAAATGCTACTGATGTGCGGGGGGCTACATAACTGAAAGAAAATTAATTAGAGGAGGGAGAAGAGGATTACAAACCAATTAGAAAGAAGCAATAGAAAGATGAAAATGCAGGTGTGATGACAGTTGCAAGGGGGGAGAGAAAGGGAAGGATATACAGGGTGGGCGAAGGGCTAGAGTCAATTGGTTAGTAGATGAGTATTGACATTGCATTTAAATTTCTGGATTTTACGGTCTGATGTGGCTGTTGTAAATTTAGAGGATAGTATGAGGATACATTTACATACTGGAGTGGTACAAGGAGCTTATCATTTTATATGTATCATGAATTCGTTATTATAAACGTGAGAACGAGAATTTTGGAGAGCTCCTTCGGGCAATCAACCATATATCACAGTAGAAAATAAAAGCTCGACACAGCTTCTTTTCTCGCACTTCTAGCCTGTGGAATTTCCTTCCACATACTTGTTTCCCCGACAGTTACAATCTCCAGGAGTTTAAATGTAAGGTCAATAGACACCTCCTAACACACTAACTTACATCCATTCTTTCAAACACTCTTCCCATCTACCCAACCCTCATCCTCTGTTTCTTTACCCGTCTATCACCCTCCTTCTGACATTTCCTATATCTAACCACACTTTCTCATTACCTTCTCTTATGTAACCCCCCTGCGCAATAGTGGCGGTAGAATGCCTTGCTTGGGGTGAAATGATTAAAAAAATAAACCTCTTCATAACAAGGTAGCGAGTAATAGACGATATGTAGGAGTGAATAAGATATTAAATCATGTAAACGCAAGCCTCGCATTATTATTTAATAAACACTCAGCACATAATTGAACTTTCTTAGTGAGATCAAGAACTTTTCAGCACACGATTTTATATATGTACATGTGTGATGGATTAATGGAATGCTGTTCAGATTGAGGAATCGGGAGCCCTGTTCGAATTTCTGTCGAGTTTATTACATTCACGTACGTGATAGTAACTTCGGGAAAAGCCTGACTGAATCTATTCTCACACCTCTATTAGTAAATAGCAAGATCAAGGAGAAAGCCAAATTTGAATAAAAAAAACAATTTAACAATAGATACATAAAAGGGCAGACAGGGTTATATAGCCTTGAGTGGCAACCAATATAATAGAAAGAAAAACATTGAATTGGCGTCTTCTCTGTGTAAATAGTATAGCAGTCTGGACTCTGTAGCTCTGGTTTGTAACTAAACTACGAGAGAGAAATCTCTGAATTCAAATCCAGAGCACACAGGTCTCAAAGACAGTCGGAGGTTATTTTTAATTTCGTTCTGGCAACACCAGCGATGAATCCGGCGCTAAACTGTATTGGACTCTAACTTTCCTTTGATTATCATTAGCATCGTGAAACTCTGTAGCTCTGGTTTGCAACTAGACTAAGAGAAAGAAATCTCTGAATTCAAATCCGATCCCGGAGTCTCAATGACAGTCGGAGGTTAAGTTCAATTTCGTTCTGGTAACACCAGCGACGAGGCCGGCACCAAATTGCATTGGCCTCTGCTTTCCTTTGATCAACATTAGTGGGGTAGAACTATAAAGCTCTAACTTGTAATCAAAGTTAACCCGAGTAGGCGCAGGGATTTAATTTCAGAGAGGCTAGAATGATCCATGCTAATGTGGGTGAAGGAGCGATTGTCTATGGTGGTTAATAGATAGTTTTGTTTTAGAAGCATTGAAATTCACGAGCTATTTCTTACCCCAGTCCACCACGGATTGGAGGTCCTTTGCAAGCTCGGCAGCGAGATTTGCTTTGTCAGCCTCGGCAGATTTTCTTTTAACAAGGCGAGAGTAAAGTGTACTGTCGTCAGCTTATTTGCCTACTTGGGATCTTATTACATTAGGAAGATCGTTAATGTAGAAAAGGAAAAGTGTGGGACCTAGAATAGAGACTAGAGGGACACCCGCGTCCGTGTCAGAGTATTAGGAGACGTCCTTTCAATACTACCTTCTAGGCATGATACGATTATGAAAAAAGAAAAAAAAGAAACAAGACTAAGAGAAAGAAATCTCTGAAGTCAAATCCGGAGCCCGGAGTCTCAAAGACAGTCGGAGGTTATTTTCAATTTCGTTCTGGCAACACTAGCGACGAGGCTGGCGTCAAGCTGTATTGTACATGTACGTGAAACAATTGCATTTATCAACGTTCAACAAAGATTTACTTACTTGCATATATATATTCAGTTTATCTGAGCAAATATAGGTATTTAATGCCACATATTACAACCTTCTAAGAATGAAATATTCTGTGTCATTTGTAAAATGCATTCATGTAAAATTTATCAGTTCTTATATATTTTTTCTTATTCCCTTCATGTTTTTCATTATCGACTTTTATTCAAAGATCTATTCCATTGTTTGCCGATCATTACAGAACTGTCACGAGAAGTAACCTTTCAGAAAATATTATAATGAATCATTTTTCACCTAGATTTCTCATTGTTTTATAGAATTCCTCCCACACGTGGCTTATTTTTACTTTGCAATTAATTATTGCTTTCTTCTGTACATTATTTCATTTTTACTCAAATTATTCTATTCTTGCGCTATTAATTTAAAGTCTTCGCAAGTCAATACCACGAATAAGTTGTTCGGGAATTTAGTTTGGTGAAGACGGTAAGGATTGGTAGATGTTTCTTTCCCTGACACCTTTGCAAATGGCCTGTAATTTCTCGACATAATTTAACCTTATGATCTGAACAGAATCAGATTTTATATAAGACAATAGAAACGATAAAAATGAAATTTCTTTATTTTCTTTTTCTTGCTTTTTATTCTTTTTTATTTCTTCTTTCTCACTTCCATCTTTATTCAATTATTTAAAGAAGTATTTTGCATCATTTTCGGTTTTCTATTATCCGATTCGGGGGAAGCTTATTTTTGCATGTTGAATTCTTTCTTTCTATTTTTTTTCTTCCTTTTAATTTTTAAAAATTTTTTCTTTCTGTCGAGTTTTTTTTTTCTTGTTTGATTCTTTCTTTTCTTTGTACACATTTTGGTTCATTCATTCTCTTGTAAATCATTCATTCTTAATATTTTCATGATCCTTCCAATTCGATATCATGTCTTTTATTTCTTCTTTTATCTTCTTCATAGTGATGATGATGATGATGATGATGATGATGATGATGATGATGATGATCAAGCTGACACTCATTACCGGATTTGCTTTCCTTTCATTCTTTTTCAAACTGTCGCACGCACACGATTTACTTTCTTCGTGTAATATGCCCTTGTCACCGTTCCATAATTTTAATGTTGCTGGTTTGTTCAATTGATTTTCTTTGCATTTTGCTTTCAGTCTAGATCACAGAAAAGTAATTGCGACAGAAATTACTACTCGTAAGTAAAATATTATTAACTGCTTAAAGCAATATTAATACTACTACTACTAATAATAATAATAATAATAATATGCAACAAAGCAGAATTTGTCTATTATATAAAGGGAAGATTAATGTAATTTTGTCTTATTTTCATGTGACAGAGTTTACCAAGATCCTATTTACAATTTATAAAAATATTAGATTGATTCATAAGTCACTTCAGCTTTTGAAAACTTAATTGTAATGACGAACGTATCAACCTAATTGTACTCATAAGTAGCGGTTAAGAATAAATATTGAGTGCATACAACAATCTCCGACAATGTTCAAAAGTGAATTAAAAATCTCAAAACCGAGGCCACAGGCTGAACTACATGAAAATAAATTCCGCTTGTGGCTGGACCGTCAGCATTTCATTTAGAGTCATTTAAAATGCAATTGAACACAAAATACCCAGTTACACGCTAAGCTGCTGTAAGGTATTCATACAACGTTGGTCGAAGGGAACATCGATGTAGTGTAATGGTTAGCAGCTATCTCCACCTAGAACGAGTGAAATGAGTTGTGAGTTCAATTCACACTGGGTGTTCCATACTTAAGCCTTTTGTTACATCTAATCTCCGTTTAGAAAATCAAGATAAAATTTAGTCAAAAAGCACCCGGCGTTCCTCAATGGGGCAAATTTTTTTCCTCTACACCAAGAAAAGTGCGCATACAGCAAGAATAAAAGCGAGGGCAATTTGGGAGTAGGATGATTTGTTTTACTCTAGCAGACATAATCAGCTGACTTTGCAGAAAACTTTTATATTTTTGATGGATGAAAAACAGTATGATAACAAAAAACGTTCTCTAGAAATAAAATTAAAGATTTAGGAATTAGAGAAAAACAGAATTTTATTAAAAAGTTAACGACGAACTTCCTGATAATTGGTAACACTGATCGAAAATAATTATGAATATGTAATTCAATAAAATGAAATTGATAAACAAAAACGAAAATTATTGAAGAGTTAGTTTCAAAAATAGTCAAATGAACAAATAGTACCGCCATGATAATATAATTTTAGTATTAAGTACTGTGCATTCTCCTGCTGTAGTCTAATGATCTGCGTGCGGGTGAGTGATATGACTAAACATTTGTCTCCGTACCTTGAATACACAAACGATAAGAAACAAAAATAAAATTACAGTAAGTCATTGTCACTATCAGAAAAATTAGGAAGATAAGCATGAAACGTGAAAAATTAATATGTACAAAAAACTGAACCCGATTCGACCTTACTTTTGTGGTCGACCCAAAAACTCTCAAAAATTCTCAGACGCACACGGAAACAATAATTGTGTACTTAGACAGCAAATTGCAAACATTGCTAAATTGCAAACCTTGTGCAATTTACTTAATGAGCGTTAACTTTGAAAGATGTTATTATCATTCAATTTTCAATGTTGCCAAGTACAAGTACTTTCAATCTTTTTCCTATATCTTCTTCAGTGGTGTGAGTTATAGTAACAGAAAATAACCGCAAAACTGTTTTGCTAAAAATGACTGTAATATTTTTCCTGGTTCAAATACAACGGTTGATAAATTGTTTAGTGTTCACACACACACACACACACACACACACACACACACACAAATATATATATAATAAAAAAAGGTTTTAAGGCATGCTATATTTCAGCGTTAGACTGCTCAATATTTGGAAAAAAGCGTCTATAATATATAAAAAGTAACACAGAGAACAATACCGAGGAGTAACATTATTTTTATGCTTACAGTCTGTCATAAATATGAGGATCATAATTATTATCAACATTATCACAGTAACCAAGAATATGGCTTCAAAATAGTTGTCGACAATCAGTATTGGCCTCAGCTTTGATTTTATATAATATATCCCCATTAAAAGTCTTATATATATATATGTATATATATATATATATATATATATATATATATATATATATACACGGTATAGTTTCTGTGATTTCTGAATTTCTCTCTTTGTATATATATATATATATATATATATATTAAATATAAATTATTATTTAGTTGATTGATTCGAATTAAATTCAAGCTATCATTGATGTTTTATTCCCGTGATTTATATTTTACGCATAGTCATAATTTTTTAAATGTTATAATCTTATGCCCTGATTAAAAAGTTATATATATATATATATATATATATATATATATATATATATAACTTTTTAATCATATATATATATATATATATATATATATATATATATATATATATGCATGCATGCATGACTTACGCTCGTGTTAATTGTGAGGTTTTTCAAATCTGAAATCTTGAATTGCAAATAAAGTTATTTGCGTCCCAAGAGGTAGCTATGATAAAAGCGACAGTGATGCTACATAGTATTCTAGAGAAGTCGTTCCAGTGTTATTACCAATGGTGACAGAATCACTGGGAGAATATATGAACTCCCATACGGAGTACTTTGTATGTGATTAAATAAAATTTTTGAAATGTGCAAAAACGTTTTTCCCCAATGGTCGGATATTTTTTGATTTTGCCTCGTTTATCCAAATAAGTTTCATGGAATTCAGCCAAAAGAGACTGTCATTATAGTGTTTATTGTATTTTCCTGTTTCAGAATAAAATATATACCGGGATCACCAATGTAGATAGAATGTATTTTACTTTTAAAGTGGATGTGCGTTGTGATGGAGTGGATATCGGCACAGAACAAGAAATCGGAGAGCCGAGTTTGAATTTCAGTTCAATCTGTTGCGTTCACTTATGCAGAAATAGCAAAATGTATTAATCTGTATATTCTTCCTCCAGCTATGGATCAAATATCAAGCTAGATTGGGTTCTGTAGCCTTGGTTTGCAAGCAAGGAAGGAAAGGCAATTTAATGCAGGAAAATGTTCTGTTCATTAGGCCATGTCTGTTTCTAGACATGATTGCCCAAGCTTGTATCACGTATTGCACTTAACTGACTGACTTTGTACATTCTCACTCATTATGAGGAAGATGTCGTTGTATTAGAGAAGTGTTCGTTGAATACATCGTGGTATGTGTTCAAATCAATCTCTATAATAATAGCTCGGTGGATAAGTGTTGACTGATATAATGTAGTAATTTGACCCAAAGAGTTGTTAGTTCAATACCTGGCTAGAGCAGAGTTGAATAAGAACTTGTAGAGCTGAGTTACTGAAAGGGAATAACTAAAACAGGTATCCAGAAGAGGCATGGGCTCTGGAAATAAAACAATCTAACCCGGTAAACGTAAATAAGTTTTCGGTTCGAGATTCCAATCACCTGAAGATGGTCAGATCGTACAACGGCCGAAAAGTCGTGAATATGACAACAAAGTTGAGGACATCAGTATGAACAATTTAAATAGCGTAAAAAATATTTCTAACGTTAAAAAATTGGAACGGACAGACTGTGATTGAACTAAATAAAACTTGTTCGGATAAATTGCTTTTCCTCTAGAAACTGCTTCTAGAGATTTATGCAAAAGATGTATTATCAAATATTTTATGTAAAATTCAAAGATATGTGTTATCCAAAGAAATAATTGTACTATTATGTATAGCGAGTAAGCATGAAAGCAATTAAGTCCCAATTTTCAGTTTCAGATTGATATTTAGTATTTTTTCAGTAATTATAGCAATTTGCAGTCTCAAGAGATTATTTGCAAGAACTAGAATTTAGTATTATGGCTCATAAGAAAACTAACAATTAATGAAAACTATATAATCAAATAGATTAGCAAAGGAAAGTTTCGCTTCAAGCTTCTAAGCTTTTGAAAACGGATCATCAAACAATGAAGAAAATATGTCAAATGCGAGTTCAACCTAGGGAAAAAAGTATCTGGATTAATTCAGGAATTTAACAAAGCGAGATCTATTACATATCCAAAGAGAATTAATAAGAAACCCAAATGCGTCAAGTGCGTTCATATTTGAGGCCGCTTGAGCTCCTATGGTGTCAAGGGAAACAAGGTGTAAAGCATTAAGGAAGTTTGCTGATGTAAAGAATCAAATAAAGAAACTCATTTTAACAAAAAACACAGGGAAAGATGATTGCAGTAGGCAAAAAATGCATGGAAACTGATTTCAGTAAAGTGCTTTTTACAGACGAATCAAGGATCACCCTCAATACGCCCGATAAATGGGCTCGAGGATAGGTTTGCAAGCAACATGACTCAAGAAAAATTTTTAATCGCCAACAAGGCGGCGACGTGATCATGATATGGACTGGGATTGTTGGTAATGAGCTCGTGGGTCCAGTTAAATTGAAAGACCGAGTTAAAATGAATTACAAAAGTTACTGTAATTTTCTAGAGCAATATTTCTTTGAATGGCTTGATAGCCAGTCTTTAGCCAAGCGTAGATCTATGATCTTTATGCAAGACAACACACCAAGTTATGCATCAAAATTTACTAAATCCTGATTGAAAGAAAAAGTATTTGTTGAAGATTCTCTTATAGACTGGCCTTCAAATAGCTGTGACATGAATCTCATTGAGAACCTGTGGAGCATCCCCAAGAGAGATATTTATTCTAATAGAAGGCAATTCAATAGCAAGTGTGACCTCTGGGAGGCAGTTAAATTTGCTGCAAACAACTTACCAGCCGCTAAAATTGCAAATCTAACATCAGATGTTGACAATAGGCTGCTAAGAGTTATTGAAAAGAAAGGAGTATTTGTGCAATAAGTTTTCGGAGGTTCTTATTATTTTTTATAATATATCTTTTATTTTTTAAATAAAATGTTTTTTATGTTTGTCCCTTAAGAAATTGACGAATTTCTTCTAAAATCTTTTCATATTATTTTTTTACATTAGTTTTACAAGGTATAATAATGTATAAGTATCAAAAGAATAGTTGCAAATAAACTACTGACAGTCAAATTAATCTGTTTTGTTAACTTGGTAAAATTTTTTCCAACCAAAAACAATAGTTTTTTCTATCACTATATATCTAAGTTAATAATATTGAGCAGAATCTAAACATCATAATAGGACGTTTAGAATTAAAGACGCAACACTTTCTACCAATTCATAACTTGCATATAATCTTTTTATATGCTGTATAGACATGACGTTGGCTTCAACTCTATTTTGATTATGACATTACTTGATCTGTTCTCAAATATATTCAGCGTGGATATGATTTGAAATTATCCTGAGTAGGTATCTCAACAGTGAGCGTCTGTAGCACTTGTTTGTACATATAATTTATATGACGATTCAATAAATGTGTGTAGAGTCCTTGTGTTTTTAGGTCCTGCCATAATTAGACCGATGGGAGCAAATTTATTACACGCCCAATCAAATATTATGACACCATTTTTAAAGAAGTTAATATGAAGGCTCTTACAAATATCTTTATTGACTTATTTTTATGTTCAAAAGTAGTTTGCTTAATGTGTCTTATTCCGTTGTGCATTGTAGAATGAAGTATTTAGAGCTTGATTTTCTTAATAATTTTTCATGATGTTGGCCTTATTCATACAAATTCTATATCTAAATTTTGCCTTGTACTTTTTTTCTTTGAGTCAATTCAGTGTATAGAAACTGATAACTGGTCTTGTTGTCCTTTATCTAGCATAACCGGCACTGAAGTACCGGAGACTTTATGCCAGAAGACTGACTACGTTCGGGTATGTCAACGTCAATCACGTACGTTAGCCAACGGATGCACAATGTAGATCGGATAGTTTTTTTCTTGAAATGATTCAGGTGTGTCTCCTGTAAGCGAACCCGGTCTCACAACAACACAACACTGTATACAACAATAAGGATATTTACTGTAAACTTTCGAATCCGTCTCTAACGACATTCCTTACTAAGAACATGAACTTCTTCTAAGTGCCATGTTCCTTTCAGGACGTAGGCGATCATGGTTTTCTATGTCTCTCTATCCCTAGTATCTCTCTATATGCTTTCTCCTGTTACCCAACGCAAACTCCGCTCTGCCATCCACCTGCTCAGGCCCTTCAAACATGTTATCCACAGTTTCGCCTGTCTCTCTTTCCCTCTATCTTGCCTGTGAGTATCAGATTCTTCAAGCCTTCCTTTCTAATATTATAGCCCAGGATAGCTGTCTTTTCCTGATGCTTAGTATCAATTTCTTTTTCGATTCCATTCTTTTTAAAACCTCATCATTACTCACATGTTTAATCCATGATATCCGCAGCAACATTCTGTAGAACCAGAATTTAGTTGTTTCAAGCTTTTCCGTCATATGTTTTCCATATTTTACAGCATTCACTGCCATATTGAAGAACAGACATTACATATCAATCCAATACTCTTTTCTTTGTTTCTAGCAAAATCTCCCTGTCTCTGCTCAGCTTCTGGAATGCGCCATTGGCTATTTCATTTCGCCTTCAAATCTCAGTGTCTCACTTTCCGTCTTACGTTAGAACACTTCCTAAATACTTTTCCTTCATATCTTTTTCATATTTTACAACATTTACTGCCATATTGAAGAACAGACATCACATAGCAATCCAATACTCTTTTCTTTGTTTCTAGCAAAAATTTCCTGTCTCTTAATGCCCTGCTCAGCTTCTGGAATGCGTTCTTGGTTATTTCACTTCGCCTTCGAATCTCAGTGTCTCACTTCCCGTCTTACTAATTCCTAATTACTTAAATTTTTGTACTTCCAAAAACTGTCCATCTTGATTCGCAATGAGATTTTATCATCCAGAGTATTTTTCATATTTACAATACAGTTTAAATGCAGGAACAAATGCCTGGATGTTTTATGCCAAGCTACGTTGTGGTTTAAAATGCAAAGTTTGTAAGCAAACCCTTATTACAGATTTTTTTATTCACAGTTTTATTTTAACACTAGAGCCAAACTCATGGTCACAGTGATTTGTGCGTTTGTTTCGACAGTAGTTATAGAGGCCTTCCGAATGGTTCTACATAAGCAATTTCACGCGCATTGTAGTGTGTACAGACACTTTCAAAAGGTTCCTAATCCTGGGTTCGCCTTACCTTTGCACACTTTGTAACGCCCCCTCATGTACACACAAGCATAAAGGCATACGAACGCATATATACATATATGTGGGTGCGTGCGTGCGTGCGAGACATCTTTCCAGTTTATCGAAAGCCTTACTGAATCTCTTGGAAGAAGATTTTATCATCTTTAATATTTGTCATATTAACAATACTGACTTAATTATAGGAAGCGGGGGTAGCAGTATTTTGTTTTTATTTTTTTTTCCTTGCAAAACTCCTTCTTGGCTAAATGATCAGCATTTGACATACAGGTTTGTCGTTGGTCTTGAAAATTTATCACACTCTGTTGGTCAACACATATACGATCTAAGGGAAATCGCTGGACAGTTTGCCAATGTATTTTGTCAAATAATGCGTGATTTGTCCCAAACATTCAGTCAGCCAGTTAAATGTCATTTCGATTGGGCGAAAGAGACAAGAGTGACTGGGCAGAATCTTTTTACCTCTACCGGTCTGATTATTTACGATAAATTTTTATTACGAAAATGTGTGCAATTCAGCAGGATTCGAACCTGCGACCCCTATCTATATAGGGGAAGCTACCATTTGATCTGGTAACGTCTTAGACCTCTCGAATCTAAACGAGGTTTTTAGCAAGCCTATATAACAATTTTTGATCCATCGTAAACAAACATATCTGCTCTGAAATGTATCGTAATATCAACAAATGTAAACGTGTTACGGAAATCAACGAATTTTAACGAAACTTGGTTATACGTAACCGACAATTTTAAATGAATTGTTTGAACATTATTTTTTATCGATACTCGTATTTACGTAGATATTCTGTTTTATTGAAACAGTATTATATATTTATATCTACCGGCCTGATTATTTTATATATATATATATATATATATATATATATATACACATAAGCCTTTCTACATGAGCAAAACTAAAATAGATAGCAAGAGGAAATGATTTCATAATGTTGACGATCAATACTACTTAGATAAAACGTTAAAGAAGGCAGACCCCATCACAAAAGACAATAATACTGGACTTGAGAAAACTGTTTTTCCTGAAAAAAATATTTTTGCGTAAAAATCTTATAAATTCCAACAGGCGGTAGTGATGCAAGCTCGGTCAATAAATAGCAAATTTTTCCGTGTAAAGAAACAGCTAATATTATCAGTAACATTAACATTACTTTAAATTAACACAAGTAGCCTTGAAGCTGGTAACAAAGATCTGCTGCATACGAGGCAATTCGGCCTTTACCGAAAAGTGCTGGTGTGTGCCTATACATAAAAAAATAAATTCATATCCTAATTGATAATGTGTGGAGGGAAATACAAAATAGGTATTTATTTGTGATTAGTTTTGACAAATATTTACAATGATCTATAAAACCTCTAGCGAAACCAGTGAACATGCTGTCTGCTTTGAATGGAATTCCCAACATTAGCCATAATCAACAAAGCAAACAGTCTTACGAGATATTTACAAACTTTGAACTGGATCATGTATCTAGCATCGAGGCACGCGTTATAAATCAAACACAAGATGTAAGTAAGGTCCTCTGAAAATCGATTATTTAAAATCACTTTACAGCAGGCTTCCTATATATTTACTGAGCAAAGCTCAAAATAATGAAGATCACCCATTCAGGATAAACATAGAACACGAGAAAGAGGAGCAAAAAAATTGTTTTTAATAAAAATCCCGATATGAAAAATTTCAATGAATTAGTTTCGCTGATCTTTACTGATAGATTGATTTGCATCTTTTTTCTCGAAAAAGATAAAGCTCACATATGTCCAATTAGCATGCGATTCCCAGACTCATCTAGTCTAATCAGGATAATCGTAACCTTACATCTGACCTTTTTCTAACCTAACTATTGCTGATCGATGGGAAAAACTAGATTATAGCTTTCTGTACCTAAAAAAGGCCAGTATTACAATATCGTGTTGCAGACGCCGGGTTGCACTTTCAATGAGTCTCCATTCTATGAATGTCTTTTAAGTCTTAAGTTCATTCCAGATGTCAACGATGCTAGTAAAATGATCGTATCATTCTATTGATCAAGTAATTATGTGACTCTTGTAAGGATTTGGTCTTTATAAGGGGCAAATGAGACAAAAAAGAAGTATGTTGCTATATATGGGTTGAACTTGTTCAATTCTAATTTTTCAGTAATGCCATAATTCCTCTTTCCTGCTGACTTTTGGGGAAAGACATTTTTCACTCTACAATCTTTTTTCATCTTTTTTCAAGTCTCTATTCAATTGTTAATTGCAGGTCAAATGTTCAGATAATCTCCCTTCTTTCATTCTACCAGTTCAAACGTTTAAATCTAGGTCACACTGTTATATACTGCTGCTGGATCCTGACAGACAACGAGAAACACCTACATATAAAATATAGTCTTATATTTTTATTCTTCGACTGTGACGGTTGTGTAGAGCAGGGAAATAAAATGAGAGAGTTTGCACATACGAAGGAGCTGTCGGGAGTCGTTAGCCAGTCTCTGTGTCTGTTACTTCATCCATAATTCTAGAATTTTTACAGTTTTAAAACTCCAAGGCGTCTTTGTTTTACGAGGTGTCGCATTGTTGCATCATCCACTGTGATCTATGAATCACACCCGGCGGTCTACTGTCTTTCAAGCCAGTTGTTGTTTTCTTTTCTTTTGTTATTTTTTCGTTGCACTTTCTTGACACGGCCAGATATGCCTGTCAACCACATCCTTGTACGCTGCTGACTTTTATCTACAGCCTTGTGCATCTGTCAACTAGATTTTTGTCGATTTTACCTACGACTGGATGCACCTGTCAACACATATATTCTTAAAGTAGCAGTATAGCCCGGCTTTGCTCGGGTGTAATGAAAACTTTAAAACTAATCCATGGTCCTGGAGCTCATACTCTTTGGACATTGGCACGAAAGACTAAAAAGCAATAGTTGTTTCCAGTTAAAGCGAAAACGCAGACTGAAAGAAAAATGAATGGATGTAAGTCAAATTTTGATTTCCTGGTATCGATATCAAATACGTTTTTTCGTCGTAAACTGAATTTTGATGGCTAAATGAGTCTTCTGAGTAAATGGTATCATAGCTGAAACTAAGAACTACAATTATACCTGCTTAGAGCCAAACCCGAAGCAAAAACTAAAATAAAAAGGCTGAAAAAATACAGACGTACAGGCAGATAAACGCATACATAAACACACACACACACACACACACACACACAAACATCTTGCCTTTTATATATATATATATATTATCGATTTTCTGCACTATTGTTAGAACTGCAACATTGAAACTTCTGAATATCGTTTCTTATGTCTTTGTCTATGAGTGCATCAAATTTGATTAAAATTGGACCACTCCTTCTATAACCCGATTTTTTCGATTATCGATTTTAGATATTTATCAGCGGTACCTCGACACAAAACTTAGCTAAGAACACTCGCAGACGTTTATAGTACAA
Organism: Ascarosepion bandense; assembly: GCA_037127315.1. Lineage (NCBI taxonomy): Eukaryota > Metazoa > Mollusca > Cephalopoda > Sepiida > Sepiidae > Ascarosepion > Ascarosepion bandense. The sequence continues at coordinate 644,150 of JBBBDQ010000657.1, forward strand.
CTGCATAAATTTTCAAGAAAATTGGTTCAGCCGTTTCGGAATCTATAAGTAACGGACACACACACACAGACAAAGTTCCATTTATAAATTAGTTTAGATATGGAAAAATTATTAGTCTACGTGATAAAATCCAATATCCGCAATAGTAACATCAACACAAACACCAAAAGCAACACTAAAAATTAATTGAAATAATATGGAAAAAAGTCACATGCAATTCTGATTATAGAATTTCCTTTAATGTTTGTTTTAGAAGATACAAGCAAACGTTCAAAGAAAAATGTAGCGACTTAGAAGACAAGAAAAAAGGCATTTGTTGAGAAAGTTAGCACCAGTAGAGGTTGCAAAATATGTAATTTTGTACTAACGAAAAATCCAGGAGAAATTTGCTTTTAAAAATAACAATTTCTGATTTAGTGTGAAAAGACCTTTATTCAATATTCGTTCGAAGTTTATGACTCTAACGAAATAAAAACGAAAAGTTTGTCATAAATGGTGGGATATTTAACGAAGTGTGTTAAAGATTCAAATTAAACGAGCTGAGTCCGAATATGTTTAAAGGATTAATGTTCGCTGAAAAGTTGACGGCGAAATAGAGGCACGAATACGTGTTAAAACCAAAACTAAACTAGAACAGGAATCAAGAATTAACATTACAACCTATATCGGGCCGATGTCAGAGAAACCTAAATCACATAAATCGCAATATCGAGTAGATCGAAAAAAAATGAGAATATATAAAAAAAAACATATTTTAAAATATCCATTTTTCAGAAAGGGGAAAGTTACATCTCGGAGATGACTATCCCTTTATGAATTTAAAGTGCTACAAGCGTGAAAAGTAGGGCATAAAACTCAAGCTATAAAATTAAAGAAAAGAAATGTTCTCACAGAGAAGATTTTGTACACAGCACTGAAAAAGAAAAATAATTACAAAAAGCCGAATAAAATTTGTGCATTTAAAAATTAACAATATTTTTTTATTTTTTAATCATTTCACCCCGAGCAAGGCGGAAACGCCACTGATGTGCAGGGGGCTACATAAATGTAAAAAGATTAATTAGAAAAAAGTGAGGAGTACAAACTAGTTAGAAAGGAACAATAGAAAGCTGAGAAAGCAGATGCGATGACAGATACATAGGTGGAGAGAGGGGATGGTTATACGGGGGTGGGGAGAGAGTTAGAGTCCAGTGGTTAGTAGATGAGTATTGACTTTGCATTTAAATTTCTGGAGGTTGTAGCCGTCAGGAAAGCAAGAAAACGGGAGCGAGTTACACAGGCGTGAAGTGCGAGAGAAGAAGCTGCAGGAGTAGAACTGTCGTCTGCATTTGGCTAAACTGACCGTGAATGGGTGGGACCCAGTTGCCAGTCTGGTTGCACTAGTAAACACCTGTTGAGGAGGCATCAGTGACTTAAGTTCGTCTGAGCAGAACCATGAAAGTATTTATAGAACAGACAAAGGGAGGCCACATTTCGACGATGGGGAAGTGGCTGCAGTCGAGCCGCCAGATCAGTACCTATCACATTACAGACTCTCCTTTGGAGCCTGTCAAGAACACTGAGGAGAACGGCAGGGGCACCTGACCATAAATGGCAGCAGTACTCCATGCACGGAGGGGATGGTTCACTTGTATATATGCAGGATGGATTCAGGTGGAAAAAACATCCTGGATCGACATAGTGACCCAACCTTCTTAGCAGTAGATTTGGCTATGGATTCAATATAGTGGTTCCATTTGAGGTCTGAGGACAGGGTAAGTCCGAGGAGGAGTAGTGTATTACTCTCCGGGAGAATCGCTTGGTCCATGCTTATGGGAGGCAGGAGAGGTTGCCTGTAATGGTTGACAGACAACAGCTAGGTCTTATAGACATAAAAATGCAATTAAACATTAGTATTAATATCAAAATATTCAACGGTGACTCATGGAAAGTAAACGGAAAATGAATATTAAAAGGAACTTCGAAAATCACAAGTGGTGTTTCAAGGTTAGAAATTATTTGTAAAATGACTTGCAACGTTTCATTTCTTAACAAATGTACAAAAGATAAGGTGTACGTGTTAAAAATTCTAGAAACTTATTCGTTACTGATGAATAGCATTATTTTAGGTATTTACCTATAAATATTTATTGCAAAAATTAAGTAGACACTTGACCAGTTTAAAAACAATCAAAGAAAATTTCAAATAAAAAAAGGATCGACACTTGTCAGTTAAGTGCTATACGTGATACGCGCTTAGGCAATCATGTCACTTTCGAGACATGACTAACTGGGCAGAAGATTATCCCGCAGTAGGTTGCCATTACCTTCTGTGGTAGTCTGGTTGACAACCAAAGCTATAGAACCCAATCTGTACTGATATTTAACCCATAACTGGAGGGGAGAAACGGATTAATAGCTTTCTCAAGGGTATTTGTGCGCAAATGAATGGAAGGAATTTATCTGGAATTCGAACCGAGCCAATGTTCACTGCGCAACACCGAACATCCTTGCACCACACCGAACATCCTTGCACCACACCGTACATCCTTGCACCACACCGTACATCCTTGCACCACACCGTACATCCTACATCCTACATCGACGAAACGTGGTGTGCCGTCGCAGCAGAGAATTGGTTCAAGAATTAGACACACTTGACAAATGGGTGTAACTGAAAAATTGACTATTGAAAATGAGAAGTACCAGGAGTGAGTGTAAAGAATAAAAAAAACGTGTTTGCGCTGATTACCAAGTCCAGATATTAAATTTTGGCAAAATTAATGGGTGGAAATCCTTTGGTCGAATCTGACTCTTTCTGAGGCGTATTTGTAAATAAAAGTTCAAGAAGAATGTTCAGAATTAATAACAATAAATACGCACTAGTGATTATATAAATTGGGATAAAAGTGGCCCCGGCCATATTTCATCAAACAATAAACACTATGTTTTCTTGTCTGGTTAATATATCGATTAAATTTCTATCTAAGAAACAATATATCAAGCATGTAAAAAGAATTTTTGAAATAATACGAGAGTATGGGTTCAATATTTTGTGGGAAAACATGCGAATTGTTTTAATCTAAAACCAAATACGTAGGACAAATTATTGACAAAAATGTTTGCCAAACAAATCCGTCGAGGGCGCGTACAATTAATCAGTTAACTTCTCTAACAAACGTTACTAGGCTACAAACGTTTCTAGAATTATTATCAAATCTACATACCTAATATGCAGAATTTGCGAGTGCCACTGAACAATTGGCTTAAAAAAGGCGTAAAGTGGAATTGGACTAACAAATGTCAAAAACCTTTTGAAGAAATCAAGAAAATAATTATTATCATTAGCACACTACTATACAAAAGTATAAATTTTATTGATTTCAGATACTAGCTGTTGTATAGGAACAGTAAATCTGCATAAAATTGATGACGGTAACGTAGAAGCCGTCAGACATGCTTTATGATCACTGTTACCAGCAGAAAAATACTACAGCTTGATTGCAATATTATTTTTATGAAAAAAGAAATCACGAATTTATAAACGGAAGGCTCTTTCGAATTTATAAACGGAAGGCTCTTTCGTTTTAAGGCTTTTTCGATCTATATTATGAATTTAGGGTTCATAAATAAGAATTCCTATGCATAAAGGAAATAGATTACAACGCTACGGTACCATTTCGATTTTAGGATGGAATAACAACAATCCAAAAAATTAGGTGAAGCAGATTTTTTTCAAGAATGATACCAAACATTGATGAACCATTCCAGAATACTGTGATTGCAGCATTAAAAAATGAAATAAGAAATAATTATGCTATGCTTTTTTTTAAACTATTTGTTAACCTAGAAGAAATAAAGCAATATAGAGAACAAGATATATTTATTTGGAAAATAATAAGGAACAACTAAATGAAAGTAAGAAAAGTAAATGATTTTTAGAACGAAGTCTAGACTTGAATGCTTATAAGAATCTATGTATACTGCACCGAAATTGATAAAAACATTAAAGTAAATAGCTGCAAATGTTGCGCTCTGCCACAAAATTACAACCACGGGCAAAGTCAAAGACTACACATAAATTTTGCATGTCCAGTTAACAGATCACATTATCTGGTGGCAGTAGTTAGCTGTAATGAGTTGTCTGAAATTTTTAACCGCAAAAATTAACTTCCATAATTACAGTGAACGTTTTACATGAACTGTTCCAGTGATACGGCATTCCGAATAATGACGGTAAAAATTTCACTGCTTAGAAATTTAAAGAATTTTGTAAAATGTTCCCGTGAATGTGAATTTATTACTCACCATCCTGTATTATTTCAGATTTTAAAAAAAGGCAGAATGATTTGTGGATACTGTGAAATGAACTTTGAAAAGAACAAGTAAATAAAAAGTGAGTTAAGAAGCACTACAAACATTCTCGAGAGAATAACGGATAGGGCCGAACATTAAGAATAATCAAGAATCTCTACTGGCAGCAAACGGCCTGCATACGGACAGGTAACGACCTCAGTAGATACACAAAGATAGAAAAAGGCGTAAGACAAGGATGTGTCTTTTCACCGGATTTGTTCAACCTATACAGCGAGAATATTTTGAGGACCCTAGATGACACACCAGGATTTATTATTGGAGGCCACAACCTGAACAACATAAGATACGCGGACGATACAGTACTGATTGCGGACACGGAAAGGAAACTGCAAGATCTCATACAGAAAGTAGCAGTGGAGAGTGACAAGAAGGGACTACAAATAAACTTTAAGAAAACTGAGTGCATGGTCATCAGCAAAAGATACAACCCAAAATGCCAAATACAGGTGGGGGATAACAGAATCAAACAAGTCCAAGAATTTAAGTACCTAGGAAGTATTCTAACAGGAGATGGAAAGTGCGACACGGAGATCCGAAGGCGAATTGGCATGGCAAAGGACGCGTTCCAGAAGATGAGCAAAATACTAACACACAGGAAAATCTCAATAGAAACGAAGAAAAGAGTGCTAGACTGCTACGTGATGTCAGTTCTGCAGTACGGATGTGAATGCTGGACAATATCATCGAAAATGAGGAAAAAACTGGAAGCGGCCGAAATGTGGTTCTACAGAAGGATGCTACGGATATCGTGGACTGAGCATACAAGCAACGACGAAGTGTTAGAAAGAATGGCAACAAAAAGGAAATTGATGCTGAGCATCAGGAAGAGACAACTGGAGTTCCTGGGACATGCAATGAGGAAGGAGAGCCTGGAGAACCTGATACTGACTGGTCAGATAGAAGGAAGGAGAGACAGAGGAAGGCAGCGGATAACATATCTGCAGAGTCTGATCAGGTGGATGACGGAACGGGGGTTGCCAGGAGCAACAAGAGCAAACATACTAAGAGCCACAAGGGATAGGGAGACGTGGAGATCCATGATCGCCTACGTCCTGTAGGGACAGGGCACATAGAAGAAGAAGAATGTCAACGACGAAAAAGATGTTTGCAAGAAAAATTAAATCACTTTTCGACAAGTTGTTACCAAGTCAAAACAGAATAAGAACAGATAAAATAACCGAACTTTTTCAAAATGAAAAAGTGTTTTTCAGAATATATAAAAAATGGAAATTATCGTGAGAAGACGGCGTAATAAGATAACAAATTGAAAAAACGATTTACATGTGTCCCATATCAATGCGATACATGTCGTATAACAGTGACGTATAACAAAATGACGTATGCTGTATAAACTGCAAACTAAAATTACCAATATGTTGTATAACCTAAAGCCAAGGAAGACATAATTTAAACTGCAACCAAAACGACACATATGTTGTTTACGCTTCGATGGAACGACGATTATGAATTCGACAACGTGCTCCTAAATCTTGTGGTCTTCGCTCTTATAACTTCTCTTGCCTTTTCCACACTCATAAATGACGATATTCTAACTTAATAAAATGACAACCGTAACGCGTATATTAAAACAAATGTAGACAGCATATCATTTACATGCTTATCAGGTGACGTATAGTACAGTAGATGTTATGTTCGAAGTTGACAGCACACACTCGTCGATGGTCCCTGTGTTTCATTTGGCCTGACTTCCGATCTCAAAATTCTCACCGACTGCTTGCTACTAATTTCTGTCTCTTTATAGAAGCGACACGTCATATTTTGACATATTGTTTACATAATTTCAGAACCCACATTATCTGACCTAGACTAAGCTGGTTTCAAAACAAACAAATATTTTCGCGACATAAATAATTTTGCTCGCATTCTATTTTTGACAACAATCAAATATTTATCCAACCAATGTTCATTTTTCTTTTGCAAGCCAGTTTTCATAGTTTTTACTGTTTCAGAAAAAATCACTTCTTCAGGGGATTATTCACCAGCTTAGACAATCAACAACCTATGGTGAAAGAAAAATAACGATAATGGAATCATTTTAAAAAAACATATCCTGAGAGAAGAATCACAAGAAAGTATGAATCTACGCAAGTTTTGTATGATAACTTTGACATATCACCAGCACAAGCATTCGTTAAACGTACAAATAAGCGTACCAGAAAAAAGAAACGTACCGAAAAACTAGTGTTTAACACAAGACGAAAGACATACAAACTTCAGTATGTAATGAACTCACCAGAAAGAGGAAGGGGAAAATACAAAGAAAGGAAAAGATATCAAAAATGGATACCTTGTGGAATCTAAACGAAGCTATATCGAAGGGACGGCCGAGAATGAGAGACGGCACTCAGCTTTCGAATAGAGTTTGAAACTGTGGACCAATTTTGACCCTTGGACTGAGTGTTCGAGTACGATCACATTCCATTTCAGTGGGGAGGCATTGGGTAATTGAGTCATGCACGAAATCAAAAGTGTCAGCTGGCCTCTATGACTTCTAGAAGGGAACTAATACGTCTGTTGCTCTTTTGGCAGGTGGAAACGAACGCAGATGGAACTATAAACGGAGAAATAAACAAGAACCGCTTACGCGAGATCTGTAGAAGCTCAGGTATTCTCACGTTAAACCCGACCTTGTGTCACATCCCGCCTTTGTCAGGAAAACTTAGGTAAATACCCAGAGTTCCTAGTTCTGATCAAGTTTTCGGTAGAGTACCGTTGCAATCAGTCGAGACAAAATACTATCAGCATTAGTAGCGAGTTATAACAATGACTGAATCTATGCTGGCTCTCTTCCGAGTATTTCTGTCTGCTTGTGTGTTTTGCTTATCCCTGTTGCAGACGACTCTTCAGGAACATATCTTTTATCCCAGCTATGGCTGGCAACAGTTTACTGAGTTTGTCTTCTTGTGTGGCTGCTTAATCTCTTTTCTAGACGCCTGCACAGGCATATACGTATTTAGTCAACCTGGGATTTATACTGTATCTATACTGAGCGGAACTGTTGGGAAAGAGAATAATTTGGCATGATGACAAGGCTATTACGTTCAAACCTACGATGGCGATAACTTGTGACTTTGCACCAGCACGAGCGTCGATGACTTCTGAACAAATTTCAGCAACTCGTTTTTCTCACAACTCGTTCGTATAGCTTTAAGGTACGTAGTTCAATATGACAAGAACTCATTTTCTTGATTTAAAAAAAATAAAACAATCATGGTCGATATCGAACCTAAAACTCATGTCCGGTAAAGTAGCATTCTAATCACGCGCCCCGAAATCGGCGGTATGCTATGTGTAAATACTATTTTCAATTTCAATTTAATTTCACGGTTGGGAGATTTAATTTCATCATTATATCTTTTTTCTTTTAATGTTATTACTGTGGTGATTTTTCCATCAATAATCTAGAATGCGATTTTAATCTTTATAAACAGGCTGGCTTTAACAGATTCATAGATTCTGTTTGGATAGAATTTTGTCTGCTTTTCTCACATTCAGAGCAGTGAAAGGATGACGATCTAAGTTTGCTTCATTCGTTTTTCTGGAGAAAGGAATCATTTTAAATGTGCTTATCTATCTATCTATCTATCTATCTATCTATCTATCTATCTAGATAGATAGATAGATAGATAGATAGATAGATAGATAGATGGATAGATAGATGTTTAAGCACTACAATTAACACCATCGATGGTCTTATTATCGGAAGTAGAGGTGGGGTATGTGCATACTATTATCACCTCTACCATCCTCTTCACAGCAGACGTAAGAAACTGTCATTATCACTTTCAAGTAAATGTCTTATTTATATTAACATGACATGCTCTGATAGCATCATCGTTATGGCTTGTTTCATGAAGGGAGTATCTCGGATTTTTTGCTTCTTCCATTAATACTACATACAGGAATTCAAAATTATTTACAAGTTTTACTAATTTTTTTATTTATTTATTCTGTTTAATCAGTCGACTGATTGTTTCATTGAATCTACTGTCAACCAAATATCCCAAACAAATTTTCACTAGCTTTTGTTATGTATGCGTTTGTGTGTTGGTTATATATCTGCTGGTTTCGTTAAATTATTTATATCATTTTTTCATGTACTCGTTTTTTTGGGGTTTTTTTTGTCCAAACGTTTAGTTTTCCAAGCGCTTTCGGCTACACCTTTAGCCATTATCGAAAATGAATTGTATTTTACGTGTGATTAAACATGTGTAATGTTTATGTATGTGTGTAGAGGCATGTGAGTGTATTATATTCCGAACATGCTAAGCGAGTTGTCGCCGTGTTAATAGTTGATATTATTAAATGTTGAATTTTTCTTTTTCATTAATAATGCTTCGATTATTTTTAGGCTTCTTTTTTTGCATGTAGATAATGCTATTTGTATATTTGTATTATAAACAAGCATGTTAAGGATAGCATTTGATAAGTCTCTGGAATTGAAAATTTGGATCGAAAAGAGAACAATGTAGCTTGATGTCAAAACATGACACTTTTTAATTTTGTCTGCGTAAGATACATACTAAGAACATACATTATGTAAGTGGGTAGACAATAATTTTAGCAGCAGGTTGGATTTTAGGTATTTTTTAAAATTTGATTTTGTACTACCTCATCTATTAAAGGGTGAATTGTTTAGGTTAAAATTAGAATGAAGTAATTATGGTATACTCAGGTATATTGGAGCTATGAAAGCCGAATAAATATTGTTTGAGTCATTATTTTTAGTCAGATAATAATATTAAAGCTTAACATATAAATGAACAAATATAAGTAATTTAATTTTAAAGAGAAATATTTGTGGTGCTTATTTAAAACCGTCAGTTCACCTCTAAGAATTAGTGGTATTTTATTTTAGGAAATCGGCATCTTTTAATTCCGGCACAGAGAGCAGATGTCATAGAATGATTTACAGCTTCTTTTTTCCCATAATTTTCCAGGTGACTTTAGGAGTTTTACTTGTATCTTTTAGTTGCTAAATTACGCAGCATTTTCTTAAAAATAAGTAAATAAATCCAATAAGACGCATGTTGTACTGAGTGTAAAATAATATGAGAAAAGCTTAATAAGGGAAAGAGAATAATACAAAAGAACAACAATTAAGAAGACAAAAAATATCGATTGACATTCGATGTAATTTTTTTTTAAATCACTGTTTATTGCAAAGGAAGAGGCTGCAATAAATTTCTACAAGGAAAATGCAAAAGTAAAAATTCCTACTATATGTCTTACGGTTATACTAACAATTTCATTGTAAAATAACGTACTGAGCTTATATTCGTAAAGTCAAGACATCAAAGACAATCATTCAGTAAAATGCCATTCGTGATACACGCTTGGACGATCATGTCTCGAAAGAGACATGACTGACTGTGCAGAAGATTAACCCACAGTAGGTTGCCATTGCTTTCTGCGGTAGACTGGTTGCCAACCAAGACGTTAGAACCCAATCTATCCTATTATTTAACCCATAACTGGAAGGGAGAGACGGATTAATACCTTTCCCAAGAGTATTCATGCGTAAGTGAATACAAGGAATTCAACTGGAATTCGAACTCGCCTCCATGGTTTGTCGTTACGAATAGATATCCATTGCACCACATCCGTATAATAGGCATTCAGAACATTTTAAAAAAAGTCCTATGAAAATATGTGCAGACACAACAGCGGAAAGCTACATTACGACGGTAAAAAATTGACTGAAGCTGAGATTTCCAGTCAAGCCCGATGATATTTCTGGATCTTATTTGGATTTTATCAAGAATCTCAGAATATATAAAAGAATTGTAAGATTAGATGTAACAGCCGTAATTTATGGATAAACAAATGCTAGATTTATAAATTAAATAGATAGTTGATGGTGACAAATTTTATCTCGCACGAAATTATGAACCTAACAGCAGAGTGGGAGGAATAAATTATCATAGAATTAAGCAAACATTAAAATGAAATCGCCATTGGCTTCGACCATGGCCTCCAAAGCATATTGAAATTGGTTGCAACTCTTTTAGACGGTCTTCTTGTTTAATTTGGTGAATGATGCCATAATTCTTTTCTTCAATTCATCATTTGTGTTACAATGTTTTTTTGAGTCTCTCGCTCAATTGTACTCCACACATTATAATTAGAAGAGTTGCAGTCTGGAGAGTTAGGCTGGGTGCTTCTAGCGTGGCATTGCGCACTGTTCTGTTGCCAAAAATAATGTTTTCCAGCAGCCATCCACTTGACCCAGGGCAGCACTACCTACTTAAGACACTTGATGTGGGACCTCAACAAAAAATTCGGGAGTTAGAACCATCAGATTTAGGTTTTCGAGTTGTCGTAGCTTCGTAATTACTATTAAACTCATCCACCTCTTTCCAAATTCTCATCACTGTTACCAGATTGACACCCAGACATTCCGAAATGTTCGTATTGGAATTTCCGGCGCGATTGCCAAGCAGAACAGCATGAAATTTCTAAATTTCGGGAGGAGTGAATTGTATCATGGTGCTTTTTTTCTCACAGAGGGTGCCCAACTGACCCTATTATACTGAGCTCTTGAAAAATCATAATCATAATCAAAATAAAAAAATAAAATGGCTAGAATTTCCTCATATATAAACAAATCATTAATTCAAAGACACTATTGAGCGTCTTCCCAATTATCGGTGTAGACTAAAATATACTTTGAAGTAATAAAATATTTTACATGTTAATATTTGTAGCCTTATGCGTCTGTGCGTCTGCGTGTTTTTGAATATATTTACTTAGCAGCTCTTCGGATAGCATAAAGATAGCGTAAAGACACAATTGTGTACCATTCTATTGAGAATTTAAAAACTACATGTGTAATTGTTTGTCACATTAATATTCTACAGCAAAGGGCCATCAAATTCATATTTTCTGAACATACAAATTTGTACAATAATTAAAATTTCTAAGAATTGATTTAACAGAGGAGGAAAAATGTAAGAAAGAAATCCGATGTTCTCTTGGAATAGCAAAAGATGCCTTCTAAAAGTTAAGTAAAGAAAACAAAAAATTGTTATGTAATATTGGTTATTCAGTATGGATGTGAAAGCCGGACAATCTGTTGTAAGATGGAGAAAACTGATTTACTGTTCTACAGAAAGATACTGGAAATGTTTAAGAACTGAACATTTGAATTTCAAGAAAGTTTCAGGCAAAATGAAAACAAAAAAGGTTATTATAGATAGAATAAGAAAGAAAACATTTGGAATTTCTAAGGCACATAATGAGGAAGGAGGGTTTAGAGATTTTGATATTCAGAAGACATTCACAAGTCAAGAAACAAGATGAAATAATCAACCTAATCTTCTTGCCACAGTAGTTTTCAGAACAGGAGTATGCGATATAATACAAATACTACCTTCATAAGAGTTAGAAAGAGCAGGATGATGTTTTGAGCCATTATTGCTCAATTCCTGAAAAAGTGCTTCTCGTAGAAAAGTAATGAGCGTGTTAGTGATTATACTGAGATTCAGATAAATATATATATGAAGAAGAAGATATCTAAATTAGAATATATTAAATTGTTTCATTTTCTACAGCCTGCCAAACCTTTTTCAGACTGCTTAAATCCAAAAAATTATTTTTACCTTATAATTTTTTTAAGACAATAGTTTAGTGATAAAATTTTTACTAATTAACTCATAGCTAGAGTGAGAGGAGGAGGATTTATACCTTTCACAAATGTATTAACGCGTAGGTGAATATAACGAAGCCAACCGTAATTTGAACTCTGCTTTCTGATAAGGGATTAACAGCCATTATTCTGTAACAATACCCATATATCTAAGCTTGAAAGAACCTGGTATTCCCAAGCGATCACCCATCTAAATTTTACCAAACTCGACCTTGCTTTATGTCAGCTATGAATAATGCAACCATTACCTGAAGCATTAAAGCGATACTGTACATTTGAACATTATTTGTCAGAAAGATATGAACTTTTACTTGCCGTTACCCACTGATTTTACTCTCAGTTCACTGAACAATATTTAGCGTTAGTTATTTTTAACACGAACAAATATTTATGGTTGTAAGCAAAATAATTTCGTTACTGAAAAGTGAATTTTAGAAGTTTTGTTACTAAAATCTATTCTCGAAAGCTTTTACCAAACTTCTGTATGCTATGCATTCAAAATCATGAGAAAGAGCAGCTTAAAGGAATAAATGCAAATGTTATGAACACGACTCAACTATATTGAACGGAAATACACCAAAGAAATATATTAAAAATCAAGGAAATAATGTTGTTCAGCAGTTAATTATTACACTTACATTTTGAAAATGATGTCGATCGATTCCAACACAAACTAAAAAGTACAGGGAACACAACCTTGTCGGATAGCGAATGTTTTAAGACAAAAGAAAGTCACAGCAACGTGAATTGCTATTTTTCTGATTATTTTCTCTTCGTGGTTTGAGAGTTGGGCAGACGCCTCTTGGTACATGATTACTAAAATACTTATAGCCACTATTGAAAGGCATTATTTACAGCACGACTCTGCTCACATGTTTTTTGTGGTTCCCGTAAAAAGAATAGATAAACTTCAGTGCATTAATAGATTCACTGAAAAGATAGAAAGGGGTGTAGACGAGCATGTCTCGTTTCATTGGATCTCTTCAGCTTGCACAGCGTGACTCTTCTGAGGGCTCACGAAATCATACCAGGATTCATCATCCTCAACCACAATCGGAACAATATACGACACACAGAAGATACAGTGCTTATAGCAGACACGGAAAGAATACTGCAAGACTTCCTATAAAATATATTTGAAGAAAGAAGAAAGAAAGGACTATAAATAAAATACAAGAAAACTGAATGCGTGGTCATCAGTAAAAAGAGGAGACTATATTGCCAACTACAGACGGGGGATACTAAAATGAAGCAGGTACAGAAATTTAAATACCTGGGAAATGTTCTCACAGAAGACGGAAATTCTGGCAATGAGATTCAAAGGTGAATTGGCATGGGCAAAAATGCATTCTAGAAGCTGAATGGCGTATTGAGAGAGAGGAAAACTTTGCTAGAAACAAAGAAAAGAGTACTAGACTGCTATGTGATGTCTGTTCTTTCATATGGCAATGACTTCTGGATCATCTCCTCAAAAATGAAAGAGAGACTTGAAGCAGCAGAAATGTGGTTCTACAGATTTATGCTTAGGATACCATGAACCGAACATGATGAGGCTTTAGAAAAGATGGAATCAATAAGGAGACTAATACTTAACATCAAGAAAAGAAATTTGAAATATCAGGGTTTCGTGCATGATTCGCTTCATAAATATCTTTAACAATGTGGGGGAAAGCACCCCAGCAGTTGTTCAAAACTATCTTCCTGTTTATTTTCCCAAAAAAAACTCCGATGGTAGCATCGTTATAAGGATGGATAACTTGGATAATTCTGTTTTCTACACTGAACTCTCTTTGGCCATACCAAATATCGTCATGCCATACACGGTCAAACACTTTTTTTGAAATCGAGAAAATTGTAGAACATTTCACCTCTCATGAAATAGATGTTTTTCTACGAAGATATTGCCACTGAAGACCTGCTCTACTATACTTCGTCAATCTCTAAAATCCGCTGTTCTTCTAACAGCAGTTCTTCAGCCTTGGATCTAAAACAGTTTAGGATGATAAGGAGCAGGGTTTTACTAGGATATCCGATTCTGCTTATTATCCCATGATTTAGACACTGCCGACACTTCTCTTCATTGGCAGGGGTATTAGCAACGACTCAGCCTAGTCGTTAGGCCACATCTTTTTCCTAAATCTTTGGGAGTAGTATTGTTAGTCAGTTTAAAATATAGAGACGTATGGAACTAGCAATCGTATAAACAATCAAATTATTCAGTCCATCAATCGAGGACCTTTTTACTGTGCGTCAGGAACTTACCATTTTCAGTCCTCCACAATCGTTTTTCTCGGTTAGCTGGTCTTGCTGAGACATTTGAGAATATCAAAGGCCTGTTTGTTATTACAACTAACTATATTTCATCTCCGAGAAATCTAAATTAATGGTGAGTTGCAAAAATAATAACATCTGTGTCAATATTAATATGAGAGGGAATACATTGGAGGAAATATCATGTTATAATTACGCAGATTGCAGCAGCTATAGTAGCAATGGCCAAACTGGCAAGAATATATATGAGCAAAATCAGCTTCCAAACAAATTACCGAGCTTATAGTCCCCGTTCTCCTACATAGATGTGAAACGTAGACACATTTTTATTCCTTTCACCCCCCCCCCCCCAAGCAAGGCGGTACCGCCACTCATGCGCAAGGGGCTACATAAGAGCAAAAGTTTAGGGCAGGGGAGAATGAAGAGAAAGACGGCGCAGCTACAGTGGGTGTCAGAGAAAGAGAAGAGAAGGACGGAAATACAGGTGTGAGGACAGTTGCTAAGGCAGAGAGAAAAAAAAAGACGGTAGACCAAGATACTCAGTGTGATGTAGAAAGAACTGGAGTCAAGTGCATAAGAGATGGTTATTGACCTTGCATCTAAATACTTGGAGATTGTCGCTGTTAGGTAGCAAGAATACAGAAGAGAGTTCCACAAGCGGGAAGTGCGAAAAAAAGCTGGTGGAGTTGAATTTTGATCTAACTGTGAATGGGTGGGACCCAGTTGCCAGTCTGGTTGTAACTATTGTGGCAGAGGCACCAGTGACTTAAGTTCGTCGGAGCAGAAGCCATGAAAACATTTGTAGAATAGAATATTTCGGTTTTGAAGCAATGAAAATTAACCAAGTCCACCACCGAGTGTACAGCCTTCTCAAGATCAGCAGCGTGGTTATGTTTATCCGCCTCGCCGGATGTTTTATTGGTGCGGAAGTAGATTGTTATATATATATATATATATCGATGCCTACTTGGGACTTGATCACGTCTGGGAGATCATTTATGAACATCAGGAAGAGTGTCGGGCCTAGGATAGAGCCTTGGAGGAATCCAGTGTTCGTGCAGTAGGACGTGGAGGCATGCCCATTACAGACGAACTTCATTATGCGGTTAGATAGGAAGGATTGAATAAGATCAAGCAAGCGTCCAGTGATACAATAGCCCTGTAAGTAGCGCAGAAGGCCGTCGTGCCAACCCCACCCAAAGCCTTGAAGAAATCGAGTGCAACAGCACTAAGCTTGCCGGACTTATTTAGGGCCTCCGTGATGGTCGTTAACATATCGGCGGTGGACCTAGTGAAACGGAAGCCGTACTGCCTGTTTGAGAATAGTTTATGTAAGATGTTGAACTGTTTAAGCATTGATAATAGCCTCGAATACTTTTCCGAAAATTAGTAAGAGTCTGAAAAGGCGATATTTGGATGGGTCCGAGAATTTCCCTGAGTTCTAAAATACAGGAACCATGAAAGAGGACTTCCAGCATGCAGGAAAATAGGAAGCACAGAGGCAGTAATTATAGAGTTTAGATACGATAAAGAAGAGTTCAAGGACAATGGCCGAGATCCCCTCACCTCCGATGGCCTTATAGGGGTCAAGTTTTGATATTAACTTAGATACTAGATCCGGGGTAATGTATACATCATTCAATTTAGCCTCAGTTCTAAGAGGAAAGTCAGGTACGGATACTGCAGACTAGTCAAATACGGAGTTGGATAAGAATCTGGAAACAAAGCACTTGACCTTGTCCGCTGATGCTGTGAGGACTTTGATTCATTGATTAAGGCAGGGATGGGGGTTTTGCTGTTGTTCAGTCAACAATAGTCCTTGGACTCAAACTTGCGATCAGCTATATGCTGTATCATTCTCTCAGCAAACAACCGCATACAGGATCCTCTTGCACACATTACGAACAGAGGCAAATAGGCGCCTATTGTGGTCAGATGCATACCCGAAATAGCCGGAAATAGTGGTTCCTGTGGGCAATGTCGTCCAAACAGGCAGGAGAGAACCAGGGGAAGGAATGAGGTTCATACAAAACTTCCTGATCGGTATGAAGGCATCAATGTCAGCTTTCACCCAAGAAGAAACCTCAGAAGCGCAGTTATCAACTGGGACACTGAACACTTTCCCCCAAAGGACGTCGCATAGAAAATCGCGAAACGGGAAACGCGTCCCAGTCAGCTCTTTGGTAGCAGTAAGAAATCCTGTACGTAGGAGGCTCTTTTGAAAAGTGAGAGGTGTGAGATATATATTGAGACACAATAGCATGATCAGAGTTGCTAAGAGGGCAAAACTGCAAGACCTGGCAGGAGTCCGGTACAGAGGTGAAGCATATTTCTAGTAGAGAAGCGTGTCTTGAGGGGATGCTGGGAAAATGTGTAGGGAAATGTAGGGATTGTGAAATAGCAAAGTTTGTGGCGTGAATACCAGCTGAATCAGTAACAGAGTCTTTTAGCCACTCGGCATGATGGCCATTAAGATCTCCGAACACAAATATATGAGAGAATGGGTTTGATGAAGTAGCCTTATCTATATTATCAGATATACTGTCTAACAGGGAGGAGTCGGGAGAGAAGAGAAAACGGTATGGAAAGAAAAGATAGCTAAGCGAGCTGAGAAGTGACAGACGTAGACACTTATATGGGTCGTCAGGAGATTCGAGAGATGTCACCGTAGTTAGAAGGAGGTGTTCGCTAACGTAGACCCTCCCAGTACATGCATATGTACAGTGAAATCCTTCCTTAAGAGGGGAAGAGAGCCAAGGATTGAGAAGTCAGAGGAATTGTTGACAGAAAAAGACAGAAGGATTTAAGCGTTTCAAGACAAGTGTATGAGGAAACTTTTTGGTATTTTTTATTATGGACGTAAAACTAAGGAATATGTGCGGGTAAAAGTTGAAACAAATCTCTTCTCAGTATTGTTAAACGGAGAAAAAAATGCGTAGTTTGAACACGTAACAAGAGGCGATAGCCTTTCCGAGAGCATGATGCAAGACACCATTGGAGATTATTGTAGGAGAGGACGCCAACGAAAAACACGGGTTAGACAATATCAAACCGTATACAAGTATGACTAAGTCCCAATTAATAATGGCTGCCGTTGATAGACCATTTTTTAGGAGAGTCATTTTTGCTTCTACGGATTCTTCTACGAATATTAAAGCTAAGGGATGAATAATAAGTCTGCATCCTTAATATTACTTTCCTTTCCGCTGCATTTTTTTATGAAGGACACTCAAATGCAGAAACCTTATTGTTAATTTTACTCAAAAGTTTATTTTGTTACCATAGAAAGATATGACAACACAACTATGAAATCCAAACAAATTCAAATTCAGGAATCACAGTCACCTTCAGTGGCAAGATAAAACTTTTTGAGTAGCAACTGATGTCACATGCAAACTGATAAAGGTTAAGCCCCAAAGGTTGTAAATCAACTGACGTTCGTCAGAGTTCGTGATTTTTTCATTTTTTTTTTTTTTTTGTTATTTTCTTTATCTCACTTTTTTATCGCTTTTAATTATTCTGGTAATTAGCGTACTCTTATTGTTACTTTTATTTATTGTTAATTTCAGTTTGTTTTCTTTTTCCATAGCAAGATAAAACAACTCAACTATGATTTTTAAACAAATTCAAGTTCAGAGATATGAGTTATCTTCAGTGGAATGGATAAAGCAAATGAACTCAGTTGCAGAGTGTAAGCCAAAACGGTTTTAAATTCACTATAAATTTCAATTATTTTTAATTTCAGCATTTTTCTGCTGCCATAGCAATGTATGACAACACAACTATTAGTACTCAAACAAATTCAAATTCATGCATCAGAGTCACCTAAGCGCAGCTAGCTAATTCACATCGCAGACGCTTGCTCAGGTACTCTTGTGTTTGTTCAACATCTACAGATTGCACCGTGGTTTCATTCTGCAACTATGCTGCTAGGCGGGCTTTAGTTACAGTTTTCCCGGGGACGAGCTCACAATCTGGCGTGAACAACAATCTGAACAAAAACAGGACGCCAAAACCTTTAGTGACAGTGACTTTTGAATATGAGCTAGCAAAACCATCGACCCGATTTCCCTCACAAAGCTTGATTCAATCAGTTGTGTAGATTTTTTGGTCCTTTCCAAATGTGCCGCACGGTGGGATCGCCTCCACCAAACCGATATCATCAAGAAGTCATGCTTTTAACAAATCGGTACCATAGTGAAATTCGAATCCAGGCTTCATGGTCAGAAAGCGAACGTTCTAACCACTTTGCTCATGTAAAGGAACTAATGCTATTTACAATAGCATTACCATTTCGTCTTGTATATGCCTTGTCCTTTCAGGACGTAGGTGATCATGGTCTTCGACGTCTCCTTATCCCTGGTGGCTCTTAGCACACGTTCTTCTGTTACACCACGCAACCCCCGTTCTGCCATCCACCTGCTCAGGCAAGTCAAGTAGATTACTTGCTGTTTTGCCCTGTTTCTTCTTTCCTCTATCTGGCCTGTTAGTATCAGGTTCTCTAAAACCTCGCTTCTCAATGCATGTCCCAGGAATTTTAGCTGTCTCTTCCTGATGCTCAGTATTAATTTCCTTTTCGTTTTCATTCTTTTCAAAACCTCATTATTGATCACATCCTCGATCCATGATATCCGCAGCATCCTTCTGTAGAACCGCATTTCAATTGCTTCAAGTTTTTCCTTCATCTTTGATGATAGTTTCGAACATTCAAAGCAATATTGAAGAACTGACACACCATAGCAACCAAGTACTCTTTTCTTTGTTTCTAGCAAAATTTTCCTGCCCCCTTAATACTCTGCTCAGCTTCTGGAATGCGTCCTTCCCCATGCCAATTCGCCTTCTGATCTCTGTGTCGCAAATGCGACCGACACTAGTATTATAATTTGTTTGATTACTTAATTGTTTCACTTCCCAACAATTCGTAAGAAATATATTATTTACATCGCACTAATAACAACTTGTAAAACATTCTTCTGAAACTGTGACTTAACCTCTTTCTTTTTCTCCTCTGTGAATCATATTTGAAAATTCCATTACTAATATTAATATAGCCGGCATTAAATGAGTTTACAGGCCGAATAAACATAAACAAAACTAACTCTCTGTAGGTTTTGATGGTGAAATTTATTTTGGATACAATTTTATTTATTTTCTATTCTCGTAATGAATTCATTTTACATTGGCAACCACCATCTTTTCTAAAAATATTTTCTCATTGAAAAAAGAAAACAACAAATGTTAACTAACATATATTTCTGTTCATCTTGTGGATTTTACAAGTCCTTTTTATTCGTCACTTTACTTTTAAAATGTTTCTGTGTAGGACAAATTATGAGGTATATATATATATATATATATATATATATATATATATATATATATAAATTTGATTTTAATTAAAATTAATATATTCTACACTCCTACATTTCTATATTTCGAGATTTTTTTCACCACAATGATCTAACATGGCCTGAAAATATCACCGTGACACAATATAAAATATATTAATTTTAATGACCCTAAACCAGTTAAATCCAAACCACCTAAGCCAATTAACCTCTCCTTCACTAATATCCGAGGCATTCGTACTAACTTTGCTAGTGTAGAAGCGTTCCTGCATGAAAAGTCCCCTGACATCCTCGCGCTCTGCGAAACTAACCTCAACTCAGCTATTCCCTCCTCTGACCTCTTCATCCCTGGTTATCTTCCCTTTTTAAGGAAGGATTCTACTGTCCACATGCATGGGCTGGGTGTTTATGTCAGCGAACACCTCCCCATAACTAGGGTGACTTCACTCGAATCTACTGACCACCAATACATATGTCTCCGCTTGTCTCTCCTCAGTTCGGTTAGCTACCTATTCTTCCTTTACCGTTCTCCCTCCTCTCCTGACTGCTCCCTACTAGATAGCATTGCCGACGACATAGATAAGGCTATTTCCTATCACCCATTTGCCCACATATTTGTATTTGGAGACCTCAATGCCCATCACTCTGAGTGGCTTGAAAACGCTGGTACTGATTCGGCGGGCATTCACGCCATGAACTTTGCTATTTCCCAATTCCTTACGCAAGTGGTGGACTTTCCCACTCGCTTCCCAAGCACACCCTCGGGTCATTCCTCACTGCTAGATATATGTTTCGCCTCTGCGCCCGACGCCTGTCAAGTCTCGCAGCTTTGCCCTCTCGGCAACTCCGACCACGCTGTAGGCTCCCTCAGTATTTCTTTCCAATCTCACTCCCCCCAGGATCACCCTACTTATAGAACCTCCTACCTCTACCAAAAAGCTGACTGGGATGCCTTTCGCGATTTCCTCTGCGACGTCCCTTGGGGAAAAGTGTTTGACCTATCAGTTGATGACTGTGCCTCTGAGGTCTCGTCATGGGTGAAAGCTGGCATTGATGCCTTCATACCCACCAGGAAGTATTGCTTAAAACCTCATTCCTCACCGTGGTTCTCTCCGGCCTGCTCAGCCGCCATTGCCCACAGGAACCATTACTTCCGTCTATTCCGGAGACAGCCAACTGATAACAATAGGCGCCTGTTCACATCCGCTCGCAGTGAGTGCAAGAGAACCCTAAATGACGCCAAACAGTTGTTTGCTGAGAGAATGCGACAGCACATAGCTGACCGCAAGTTCGGCTCCAAGGACTATTGGAGGATTTGTAAACGAGTGCGCAACAATAGGAAATCCTCAATACCTCCTTTAATCCATGGATTTGATGTTCTCACGTCATCTGCTGAGAAAGCTGAGTGCTTTGCCCGCAGATTCTCATCCAACTCCACACTCGACTCGTCCGGAGTGCACCCACCCGACTTCCCTATTAGAACTGAGGCCAAACTGCATGACGTATATATTACTCCGACAATAGTATCCAGAGTAATTTCAAAACTCGACCCCCATAAGGCGTGTGGAGACGATGGAATCCCGGTGATAGTCCTTAAGAGGTGTGCCCCTGAACTTTCCCCTGTCCTCTCTAAACTGTTTAACTACTGCCTTTCTGCTTCCTGCTTTCCTGCATGCTGGAAATTCTCCTCAGTCGTTCCTGTCTTTAAGAACTGTGGTGAACCCTCGGACCCATCCAACTATCGCCCTATCAGTCTTCTACCAATATTCGGGAAAGTGTTCGAGGCTATAATAAATGCTGAAATAGTTCATCATCTCACCGCCCACAAACTGTTCTCCGATAGGCAATATGGATTCCGATTTGACAGGTCCACAGCCGACCTGCTAACTACTGTAACGGAGTACATGCTACAGGCCCTTGATGAGTCTGACGAGGCTCGCGCGGTTGCTCTGGACATCTCCAAGGCTTTCGACAGGGTTTGGCACCCTGGCCTCCTATGCAAACTACGCGGTTATGGTATTACCGGTCGCCTGCTTGACCTAATCCAATCTTTCTTAAATAACCGCAAAATGAAGGTCGTTCTGAATGGGCGTGCCTCTTCGTCCTACAGCACGAATGCTGGTGTCCCACAAGGCTCTATCCTGGGCCCAACGCTCTTCCTTATTTTCATCAACGACCTCCCAAATGAGATCAAGTCCCAAGTAGGCATCTACGCAGATGACACTACAATATACTCCCGCTCCAGTAAGAAACCTGTCGTGGCGGACAGACATAATCTCGCTGCTGACCTTGAGCGAGATCTACACTTTGTCGTGAACTGGGGCAAGAAGTGGCTTGTCAACTTCAATTCATCTAAGACCAAGCTGTTGTCTGTCAACCATTACAGGCAACCTCTTCTGCCTCCCATAAGCATGGACCAGATGATTCTCCCGGAGAGTAATACACGACGCCTCCTCGGACTTACCCTGTCCTCAAACCTCAAATGGAAGCACTATATTGAATCCATAGCCAAATCTGCTGCTAAGAAGATTGGGTCACTATGTCGATCCAGGATGTTTTTTCCACCTGAATCCATCCTGCATATATACAAGTCAACCATCCGTCCGTGCATGGAGTACTGCTGCCATTTATGGTCAGGTGCTCCTGCCGTTCTCCTCAGTGTTCTTGACAAGCTCCAAAGGAGAGTCTGTAATGTGATAGGTACTGATCTGGCGACTCGTCTGCAGCCACTTTCCCATCGTCGAAATGTGGCCTCCCTCTGTCTCTTCTATAAATACTTTCATGGCTTCTGCTCGGATGAGCTTAAGTCACTGATGCCTCCTCAACAGGTGTTTACCCGTTCAATCAGACTGGCAACTGGGTCCCACCCATTCACAGTCAGGTTAGCCAAACGCAGACGACAATTCTACTCCTGCAGCTTCCTCTCTCGCACTTCCCGCCTGTGGAACTCACTCCCGTATTCTTGCTTTGCTGACGGCTACGACCTCCAGAAATTTAAAAGCAAAGTTAATACTCACCTACTAACCACTGGCCTCTAGCTCTCTCCCCTCCCCTGTATAACCTTCCCTTTCTCTCCGCCCATGTACCTGTCATTGCACCTGCTTTCTCAGCTTTCTATTGTTCCTTTCTAACTAGCTTGTACTCCTCACTCTTTTCTAATTAATCTTTTTACATTTATGTAACCCCCTGCACATCAGTGGCGTTTCTGCCTTGCTCGGGGTGAAATGATTAAAAAAAAAAAAAAAAAATTAAAAAACATCTTGAGAGAGGTTACAGAGACGTAAACATAAAGATATCCACCATTAAAGTTGATTTTATTTTGTGTTGACATAAAACTTTGCTAAACAAATATAACAGTTACCAAATACCAAACGCAGTTCGTAAATTTGGAATGGGGTTCTATGACGTCACACAATGGAAGAGCTCGAAATGTTAACAGTTAAAATTTCTGAAGATGGCTCATGTGAGCCGAAAGCTTAAAACCAACTTAATAAAAAATATCCAAATTTTGGAAACTTTTGTCTTTATTTTCACCTGAAATTAAAGCCAAAATACGATGTTTTTAAACGGTTTATGATTAAACATAATAGACATTCATTGTCTATTATATTTAACAGTATATGTTTAGAAAATTATCTGCTGCCTCGATACAGTATATATATATATATATCTAGAGAGAGAGAGAGAGAGAGAGAGAGACAGAGGCAGAGAGACAGAGAAAAAGAAAGAGAGAGAAAGAGTAATATTATTATAAGTTTATAATAAAAACGTAGCTTACTGCAACAGAAGAGTCGTTGTATTTTGGTGCTCTCTTATTAGCACCTCATCAGGCAGTAGAGGTGCTTATATGATAGCAACAAAGCACAAAGGCTCTTCTGTTGCAGTAAACTATGTTCTTATAAACTTATATTAAAAATATTATAATATATAATGTTCTACTAAGTATCGAGCATTCGAGAAAAACTTAATAAATAAGTCATACCCTT
Source organism: Ascarosepion bandense (assembly GCA_037127315.1). Lineage (NCBI taxonomy): Eukaryota > Metazoa > Mollusca > Cephalopoda > Sepiida > Sepiidae > Ascarosepion > Ascarosepion bandense. The sequence goes on from JBBBDQ010000657.1 coordinate 667,780, forward strand.
CGGCAAGATTCGAAACTGCGTCTGCAAGATCCACCATCCTGCCTAGCGTGCTTTAAATTAAATCGCACATCTACGGAGACGCTGGCATCTAAGTAATGTTCTTTCTGTAAGGTCTTACGGGCTATAGCATATCGGAGCAGATGGTGGTTTATCCTACGAAGTAGGGACGCAGGTTCGAATCTTCCATTTTCTCTATTGTTGATGGAAGTTCTTCGTGTATACGTCTGTGTAAATGTATGCTGATGTTCGCACATGTATATATTATTATTATCGTATTGTTATATTTTTATTATATATATATATATATATATATATATATATATATATATATATATATATATATATATGTATTGAAAAGAGAAATAGGGTTTATTCCACCGAGAGAGATTGGTATAAGTGAAATAAGTGTGAGAGGCCGTATAAGTATTTTTATAAATATTACTTATCTTTTGTATAATACATTAAGTAGCCATAATGGTATTTGTGTCGTTACACGTGTTTCAGGTTCAAAGTTGAAAAACTGATCTCGTTATGTAAAGTCACAAATTTATCCGCCTGAAGAGAGTCAACTTGGGATTCGAAACATGTGCAGCAACACAAATACCATTATAGACACTTAATGTATTATACAAAAAATAAATAATAATAATAATAATACTAATAATAATAAAAAATCTACACTTTAAAAAACGTTTACAGTTTCTCACTCTTTTCACACACACACACACACACACAGACACACACACACAATCACACACACACAGATATATATATATATATAGCATCTTGACGTGGTGTAATACTTTCCAAGCTTGCCTTGCTGGAACAATTCCGTCTCTTGAGTAGGAAGTTCAGACCTCACTTGGTGCCCTGGTATTTCGGAATCGTGCTACATTGAAGCTAGGCTTCGAAAACCCTTATATTGCATCTTATTTATTGGTGTTCTTTACTGTTATAATAATCCTTTCATATATGACTCAATGTTAGAATTCTATTCCTTCTTTCCTTTTATGATGTTAGTATATTGGAAATGTACTAACTGCCTATAGTGTCTTATTGTTTATGATATATTTCAGATTGTAACTTGAAAACTTGCAAAGAGTGTATATAGGTTCATTATATGCTTCTACTTGAAAATCAAACCCAAAGTTCCATCATTGCAATGGTCGTTTAACAAGGACTGGCAATCTTTCATTTTTTTCGTCGCATGTTACTGGTTATAAAAAGAAAAACACAAAATAAGAGCCAGGGCCAACACCAAAGCCAGGATATATATCCTTGCTTTGTGGTTGATGAAATATAAAAAATGGCATTCCTGATAAAGAATTAGGACTTGGAAGGAGCATCCTAATAGACTTTATTTTCAGTAACTGATCGTTTAAAAGAAGTAGCATAAATGTTTTGTCATAGACAGAATATTTCCAAACATTACAGTGCAAGGATATACTGTAAAACAAACCAAAATATAAATTCGAACGGTATGAGATGCTTTTCTTCTGTACAAGAAGTTTCACTTACAGATTTTCATTGTTACGATCATTAGAAATCTTTTATAATTGCCAAAACATTCAGAAATATATAATTTAAAAATATTTTTTAAACTTTCAGGTAAGACTCAGTTTCCTTTAAACGTGAAATCAATATTTCACTCTTCAGCTCAACGTCAATCGATGAAAATGAAGGTGATCATATTGCATAGATAATATTTATATAAATTTAGCTTGCTATTATATTCTTTCTAGTAAAATGAAATTACTTCCTGAATTCCCTAATATATTGCCTTCGAAAAGAAATGCATTTCAAATAGCATTACGTGCGAGATGTTCATGAAGTGATTTTAGTCTATTAAAATAGTTTTCTGCTATCAGTGTTAAGTGAGGGTCTCTATTTAAATTCGTTACTAATCCTGCTGACACTCTGAAAGAATTCGACTCGAATGCTAAACTATTCTGGTATTTTGATCTTTGGTTTGACCTTGACCTTCATTCCCCGTTCAAATTATGCACTTTCTGTTTCGCCTCCGTCTCGAGAAACTCAAACGGACCGTTCACTAAAAGGATGAATCGATTTTCACTCCTTGAAATGACACCAACACCGTGCTGGGTAAAATGTGTTGATTACATTGTAACACCTGAACGGGTAGATATTTGTTCGTTTTCAAACAAAAGAGTTCTTTGTTGCTCATGATTTTGTTGTAGTTTCTTTTCCACATAGATATTTCAAACTAACATTTCATAACATTTATCAAAGCCAGTCATGTAAATGCGACATATACGTACACAAAATTCCCGGCTTGTGTGCGTATATCTTTCTGGTGAATAGTTTTGTGAGATAGCCTATGAAAACCCTATTTTGTAATTTCGATGGGTAGATAATAAGTAAATGTATATAAATAAGAACAAAACCAAGATAAGCGTTTTTAGTAATTTTGCCCAACCTGTATCAATATTCCAAGTTCGAGATAGAATAAAGGCCAGGATTGTAAATGCTGATTTTTTTCTTCTTTCTGAGTTTGTATTTTATAATCAGTCAGTCAGTTAAGTGCCATACATGCTACACGATTAGGCGGTCCTGTCTCGAAAGCTACATGACTGACTGAGCAGAAGAATTATCCCGCAGTAGTTCGCCATTGCTTTCTGAGGTAGACTGGTTGCCAGCTAAGGCTATAGAACTCAGTCTGTCATATTATCTAGCGCATAACTGGAGGGAATAGACGGATTAATACCTTTCTGAAGGGTATTTGTGCATAAGTGAATGCAAGGAATCCAACTGAAATTCGAAATCGGCTCTTCGATTTCTCGTTCCGAGCCGATATCTACTACACCACAATGCACATACAAATTCATGTGTAAATTCAAAGAAAATGTCCCCAGTGTGGTAAGCAAAAATTAAGTGTTTTATACCAAATCGAGTACGCTGATTCGAATCCGTATTATGAATTATGATAGAATGGCCGGCCTTTGGTTTTTGCATGCGCCCGATTTAACAGTAATTACACGGAGCCACAAACATCTCTTCTCTTGGGACAAATGTTCTGGAAAAAATCGAGTATGCAAATTTGGAAATTGTCCTCAGAACGTTTCTAGAACTTCAGATATTTTAAATATGAGAATATTATTATTTTTACAATTTACATTCAGATTATTTACCTTATTGTTATTATTTCAACGTTTCTGTCGTCGTGTTCTCCAGCCTTCAACAAGTATATATCGTTCTGAGTAAACCACAGAGAATTCTGAGCATTTTATATAATCTTCTAGCTTCGACTGTTCTTCATTCCAATGCCCATGTCTATTGATATCTTGTCTAGTTCTTATTTTTATCACTACTCAGTTAATGCTCATTATTTTCCACAGAAATCACGTACACACTACCACGCCTAGGGATTGAACTCACAATTACTCACCAAATTTTCGAACTAACGGCTCTGTAGCGAATTTAGAGTCTTAAACCTAACCTGACTGCTAACTACTTCTGATGATGACGTTTGACAAGCACGACTGAAGTTGTCGTTGACGATACCTATCATTTGTTTTGTTTTTTCAGAAGTTGACATGACAATAAATGTGACCTAAAAATTGTGAGTTAATTCTATGAACCGAGCGGTTCAACTTGAAACGAGGCGAGTAATAACTGAGCAGTAATAAAAAAAAAAACTAAACAATTTGCCATCCAATTTAAAAACTAAGACATTCAAATTAGATATTCTTTCATTCAAATTAAAAATATGTTATTCAATTAAAAACTGAGGCCTTCAAATTAAATATTACTGCATTCAAATTAATTCATAAGCTATTCAATTTAAGACGCTGCAATATCTTTTGTTATCGATACGAAATAGCATCAATTTCATCGTCTAAATTAAATTCGGAATTGCAGAAATGAAAAGAAAGCGGATTTCAGATAGACATTAAGAAAGGAAAACGTACTATCAAACAATGTGGTACTAACTAATAAATTAGAATTCAGTCAGTTAAGTGCCATACGTGATACACGCTTTGGACGATCTTGTCTCGAATGAGACATGACTGACTGGGCAGAACATTAACCCGCATTAGGTTGCCATTGCTTTCTGCAGTAGACTGGTTGCTAGCCAAGTCGATAGAACTCAATCTGTCCTATTATTTAACCCATAACTGGAAGGAAAAGACGGTTTAATAGCTTTCCAAAGGGTATTTCTGCATAAGTGAAGGCAAGGAATTCAAATGGAATCTGAACTCAGCACACCGATGTGCCGTTCCGAGGAGATATCCACTGCACCACAACATCCTTTTAGAATTAGTGAATTGTAAATTAAATGAATTGAATGCGTTTGTTTTAAAATTTGAATGCACTATTATTTAGTTTGAAAGCAGTAATATTTAATTTGAATGCTTTAGTTTATAAATTGAATGACAAATGATGGAGACGAGATATCCCTTCATTTGGGCAGTGGAACTGAATACAGTCTGTTCATTGAGTGTAAATAAAGTGTTGACTCCAGAATTCTATGTAAATAGGGTAAATAATAATATTCCCCTGTTTAAAATACCATAATTTCAGATAGAAAATATGAGAATATTCTACTTACATTTATGTTGATTATTATATTGATAATGATTAATATTATATTATATAATATGTATGCTACAATCTTATCTTTAAAAAATTGTTTTGTTTTTTACAGCTTATCAAACAATTGTGTATATATGAGATAAAACCTTTAGGTGTATATGCGGTTTGATCAAAAATTGTCTGAGTTGCTGTAAATAGAAAACTGTGCTAAAGTATGTTATGATGCTCTGTTCTTTAGAAAAAATATTTAGAAGGAAAATGTGTAGAGTGTGGTCGCATCATCACATCATTGAAAAACATTTTGAAAACGGTCATAACTAATTCCGGCACGTTAATCTATATAGATAACCCGAAACCAACCCTACGCTTTCGCAGGAGGAAACGCCAAACTCTCTTGGACTGAAGAAAACATGAATGAGCCGAAGCAGTATGAAAGGCTGTTGACGACTTTCTTTGACTACAAAGGTTTTGGTAATTACGATTATGCTCTACTTGGTAATATAGTAAACAAAGAGTACTATCATGAGGTGTTATGGCGTTTGCGTGATACTGTTAGTAAGGAAAGAACATAATTGCAAGTGTCCGTTGAACATTAACATTATGAAAAATTAACTGCCAAATCAGTGCAGCTTGTGCTTCGGTTTTAACACAAGGACAACATTTCCCGGCCCCGAGAACAACTATATTCCGTACATCATGCAACATCTTTCTTTATCCAAAAATCAAATCTCACTTGAAAGGAACACGATTTTAAAGCGTCAAGGATATCTAAGAAAATGCGACGAGGCAGCTGTTCGCTATGACCCCACCAAAAACAATGCTTGAATCAATAGAAACAATGTTAGATAAAGTGTTTACCTTTAGAACGCGTCTATTTATTGATATATTCTGCAGTTTCTTTTTATAACACTAGTCAAACATTTTTCGTATAAAACTGAAACAGGTTGGATTGTAAGAATATTTTTTCGAGTAATTGTGACATAAATATATTTTTGGAGAACAGTAATATCTTTTCCGGGTGTAAGTTTTACTATTTAACTCATAGCTGGGAAAAGAGATATACTTCCCCAAATGTATTTACACGTAAATAAATATAACGAACGCGATTGTAATTAGAAATCGGTTCTCCGTTCAAGGCAAGGAACAATCATTTTAATGGACAGATATCCATCTTTTTTTTATTCACATCCCACAGCATATTCATAATTATCATTTTATTAGTAACCTTCCTACCTAAAGTGACTCTCGGGCATGTTATTGTGTAAATTCTAGTATGAAAAATTATATAATATACTCGAAGTATATTACTATTATTTAATACATAACAATATGATATTACTGTCATTATATTATGATTCTGTTTGTTCTACTGTTAGTTTTTTTTCCTCGCGCTCTGGTTATTGGCTATAAATACTAGCTATATCAGAGTAAATCGCTAAGATTTATGTCTACTTCTATTGTAGGCTACTAAAATATGTATTGCTAGAAAGGCTGTAAATGGAAAGGAAGAAAAAGAAATAAAAGAGAAAAGATGTGACAACGCTCTCAATACGTTTAATGACATCACTGTTACGAGTTCTATAACTTTTTCGAGTCGTGGGAGCACGACATGTAGAAGTGGTGTGCTTTGGGAAAGATACCCTGAGGGAAACCAAATCTTTCCAAGCTGGTTAGAATTTAGAGTTTTTTTTCTCTTAGATTGGTTGCCACGTAAACCTAGTCTGTTCTTCTATTTATCCATAGGAGGAGAATAGATGTATTCATACCTTTCTTAAGTGATTGTAAGAAACTAGAATTTCGACTCGAGTCTCCGATTTCTTTAACCGGTGCACAATCCAACGTGCGTCCATTAAAATGGTATAGCATAATGAAATACGTCATCCTAAGATTAGTTTTCAAAATGTAGTAGAAAAAGATTTCGATGTGCGTTGTGGTGCAGTGGAGAGCGGCTCGGAACGAGGAATCGGAGAGCTGAGTTCGAATTCCAACTGAATTCATTGTATCACTTACGCGCAAATACCGTTGGTAAAGATGTTATTCCGTCTTTTTCCTCCAGTTATGGGTTAAATAACAGGACTGGTTGAGTTCTATAGCATTGGTTGGCAACCAGTCTACTGCAAAAAACAATGGCAACCTGCTGCGGGATAATCTTCTAAAAAATCAGTCATGTCTCTTTCGAGACATGATCGCCCAAGCGTGTATCACGTATGACACTTAACTGACTAAATTTCTCTCGATCTCACTATACATGATGAAAGAAAATATTTGTGATGAAAAGTATTATAAAAATAAAACTGAGGCATTGAAACACTGTTTTTTGCGCTGTCGTACCTATTTTATATAAACGACCTGATGCAAAGCACTAGATAAAATCTCAGTGTTAACGTTCGGAGTGAGAAGATAAATTTGCACGTGCACACAAAGTTCATTGTTCTGTAATATAAGAATGTAAAGAAAAAAAATACACTGTGGAATTTCCACAGTTTCCTGCTGATTTTACATAATATATTATTAATACATTGCAATGTCAGCATGGGATAAATTTGTGTTATTTATATAGAACTGTCTCTAGTGTAATGGAACCGCAAAACTGTTGCACTGACAGATTAACAATGAAAAAATGAGGCAACTATATTTTTTTTAGTTGTGGTGGTAAGGATATCGGCTCAAAACAAAAAATCGGAATATCGAGTCCAAAATTAAAGTTGAATTTTTTGCATTCACTTACATGCAAATAACCCTTAGAAAAGTATTTAATCCGTTACTTCCTACTCCAGCTATGGGTTAAATAGCAATACAGAATCGTTTTATAGTCTTGGTTAGCAACCAGTCTATAGCAGAAATTAATGGCAACCTACTGCGGGAAAATATTCGATCCAGTCATTTATGAATCTTTCGAGACATGATCTTCCCAGCGTGTGTCACGTATGGGATTTAACTGAATGAATACTTTTAAAATATCACTCCTTGTGTTTTTTCACCAACTAAAAAATAAGTGACAGATTGGAGCTATCAAGACGGGTTAAACTCAAAACTAATGTATGAACAGTTGTGTTTACAATCGGAGACTCAAGAGACGATTCTCTTGCCATAGATATATTTTCTCTTATCTAAAAGCCAAGACCATCCGTATGTATCTTTGAACTTTTCGACAAAAATTCTTTTACTTTTTTTATGGGCCATGTCCTTTCAGGGCGTAGGCGATCATGGCCTTCCACATCTCCCTGTCCCTGGTGGCTCTTAGCACGCTTTCTCCTAATTCATCATGCAACCCTCGTTCCGTCATCCACCTGATCAGATCCTTCAAATATGCTATCCTCTGCTTTTCCCTGTCTCTTTTTCCCTCCATCTGGCCTGTTAGTAACAGGTTCTCCATGCCCTTTTTCATCATTGCATGTCCCAGGACCTTTAGTTGTCTCTTCCTGATGCTCAATATTAATTTTCCTTTCGTCTCCATACTTTCCAGAACCTTGTCATTGCTCACATGCTTGGTCCATGATATCCGCAGCATCTTTCTGTAAAACCACATTTCAGCTGCTTTAAGCTTTTCCTTCATCTTCGAAGATGTCCAACATTCACTACCATATTGAAGAACCGACATCACATATTAATCTAGTACTCTCCTCTTTGTTTCTAATGAAATTGTTCTGTTTCCTAATACTTTACTGAATTTCTGGGAAGCTTCTTTCGCCATGCCAATTCGCCTTCCTAGGTATTTAAATTTCAGTACCTGCACGATTTTAGAGTCCCTCACCTGTAATTGGCATTTTGGGCTGCCATTTTTGCTAATAACCATTCATTCGGTTCTCTAGGAGTTAATTTGTAGCCCTTTCTCGTCACTCTCTACAGCTATCTTCTGTAGGAGGTCTTGTAGTTTTCTTTCTGTGCCAGCTATCAGCACTGTATCATCTTCGTACCTTATAATCTTTAAATTGTGGCCTCCGATGACGAATCATTGCATAACTTGTAGGGTTCTCAGAATAGTCTGAATAGTGCTGAATTTTTTACCTGTCCGTAAGTAGGCAGTTTGCTGCCAGTAGATATTCTTGATTACTCTTAAGTCTTTCCCAAATATGTCGAGGCTGCCAATCATCTCCATCAATTCTTTATGGCGTATTTTGTCAAACGCCTTTGCATAATCAATAAACATTAAAATCGTTAAAATTTTGAATTGAACTGGAGGAATTTGAGGTCAGCAAAAATTCGGATTTCATCAGTTTTATTTCTCTATACGTCAGAGATTAGGTATTATTTTACATTATTTACATTGTTAAGATCATTTTTTTTTATCACAAATGATCCAGTGGATATAGGCGTTGGTTAATTCCAGTGATTTAACCCAAAAAGTTGTGAGTTCAATACCAGGCTACAGCAGTGGTAAACATATAAATTAGAGAGTTAAGTTAAAGGAAGATAACTACATGACTACCAGACATGTCATCGCACATGAAATATGAATAATCGAAATTAAGGGTTTGGTTCGAAATTCCTAGCACCTGAAGAAGGCCAAGTTCTACAACAGATAGAACTTCGTCAACATGGAAATAAAGATGAAGGCAAAAGTTCGAACAATGTAAATAATGATCAGTTTTATCCAAAAGAAAAATGGGCGAGGAATTGATATATTTTGCATAAAAAAGACAATACATGTTTTTCACGATCAGAAATTGTTTTTGTAACTATCAGTTTCAACCAACATTTATAAAAACTGTTTTGTAAAAACATATTCGAGAAGATGAGTAGAGTATTAAGAGACAGGAAAATTTCGCTTGAAACAAAGGCAGTACTGGATTTGTATATGATGTCTGTTCTTCAATATAGCAGTGAATAATTGACAATCGCCTTAGAAATGAAGGAGAGACTTGAAGTAACCGAAATGTGGTTCTACAGAAGGATGCTGAAGTTACAGTAGACCGAATATATGGAGGTTCTGGAGAGAATGGAAACTAAAAGAAAACTAATAACTGATATAAGAAAAAAACAACTGAAGTTCCTGGGACATGTAATGCGGAAGGAGGGCTTGGAAAATCTGATACTCACGAGTCAGACAGAAGGAAAGCTAGATAGGGGAAAGCAACGCGTAACATACTTGATGAGTTTGAGCATATTTATGTCACATAGAAGAAGAATATGAAATAAAAATATATTTGAGGGCCGGACAAATAAAGACAGAAAAACCCAGCCATATTGTCACCATTTCAATACGCTACGTTAAATATTGTCAAAAATTAAAATCGGATGAGATCCTAAGTATGACGGTAAACTGCATCCGCCAGCAAGGACTCTGGTTGGGAGGTTGTGATGAGCATAGAACCACCTCTTAATTGCTGTTGTTCTCAGGTCCACTCTGACCCGGAGTGGTAGCACCTATTATGGTCCCAAACAGGGGTCAAACACTATGAAAGTATAAAAATGCACTATTACAGAAATATATGCATAATAGACTTTATAGAAAAATATAACGTTTTGAAAGGAAAATATTACCAACAAAACTTTTTTGAAAAAAATATTAAGATGGCATATTTTAAAAGGAAAAAATTGCCATAATATATTTTGGAAGAAAAAGAAATCATTTTGCCTGCAATACATTTTTGAATACAAAACTAGAAAATATCTTCAGTTTTATAAAATAAAGAAACAAAAATTTCCTCAAAATCTGATTAAATCAGCACTCTCACTATAACTGAACATTAAAAATGTACCTTAAAACCCTACCCTTTTGGCATTAAATAACCTACAGATGTTGATATGCTGTTAAACAAAACTCACTCACTGAAAATTGAACGATTTGAAATACATTTGAATGTACTTACATTGAATGCATTTTAATTTAATTCTAAGTGTACTTTCCTAAAATAAATGCGTTTTAAATACTAAAATATTGAAAGACAGAGCTAAAGGTTTACAGCGGTCAGCACATGCTATTCTCCGAAAGAGTTTTTGACCTTAAATATAGACTTAGACTTTTATTCTTATGAAAATTGTTTTTTTTATCGTCAGCCGTTGATTACTAATATCACAAGGAAATTTTGCTTTCTGTACATTTATTCTACAGCCTGCTGTACGTTTCTATACGCTTCCGTCGTTATTGACTGCCAGACATTTGGATTAGATATACTTTCACAAGATCTACTTCCAACAACATCGCTTAATGATGATCGAATGTAAATGTATACATTCTTTCTTAAACACTAGACAAAGAAAATATAAAAGCCGGGCGACAAATTCACCGGTCCGTGTGATTTAACAAATCGAGGCCAATAATCTGAAACGGTTGATACAGAATGGGCGTCGCCTATGCGTGCAATGGAAGATTTCATTTTAGCCTCGGGGTCAGACAAACACTTAACCATTCTCAGTAAACACTTCCTCGTTACACGAAATTTGGATAAGAGCAAAAGTCTATAGTCAATCTTGATTTGAATAGATTTTATACTGAATACCAAATAGTGTCTAATATATTTAAGGTTATAGTATCTAGGACAGAAAGTCAATAAATATAATAAATGTTGTTATCGCACGAATAATGGAATCATAATAATGCCTTCACGTTTCAATACGTATGTGATTATGGGTATCCCCAACTTCACTATCTTTAATCTTTGAAAAATTGCCAGAACCTTCTTTGGAAAGTATTCAGTTTTTCTTGTCTTTTACTCGTTGTCATTTAAAACTAGAGTCAAGTTTAATCTGAGTTTCATGGCAAGAAATAGATTCATTCCTTTCCACAGGCTTTTATTCGAAAGTAAACCGTACAGACTTGGGCGAAATTAGAACTCGGCTTTCAGATTCTAATTTGCAATGACCTGTGTATGACGATAAACTACATCTGGCAGCAAGGTCTCAGATCAGGAGGTTTTATGTGGTGCGTTGAACCACCTGTTAATTTCAATAATTCTCAGGTTCGCTCTGATCTGAGGCGGTAGAACCTGTTGGGGTTCTAGATACGAGCAAATATTTCTCCTATAAACTGGGATCAAAATCTTCTTCTCCTTCTTCTTCTACGTGCTTTGTCCTTTCAGAATGTAAGCGATCATGGTTTTCCACGTCTCCCTATCCTCGGTGGCTCTTATCACGCTTTATCCTGTTACACCAAGCAACCCCCGTTCTGTCATCCACCTGCTCAGGCCCTACAAATATGTCATCCGCTGCCTTTCCCTGTCTCGTTTTTTTTACCTGGCTTGTTAGTATCAGTTTCTCCAAGCCATTCTTCCACTGTGCATGTCTCAAGAACTTTAGCTATCTTTTCTTGATGCTCAGTATTTATTTCCTTTTTATTTCCATCCTTTCCATAACCTCATCATTGTTCACATGCTTGATAATGAAAGTTTAAATATTCATTATTAGAAAAATTACCAGAAATATATTTTTGCAAAAAATATGAACAGCAGTAAAGTTTTGAAAAAAATATAACCAAAAATAAATTTTTTAAAAGAAAATACCAGAAATATTTTTAATATTTTTTCTAGAAATACGTTTCTTTTTCCAGTTTCTAGCAATACATTTGCCTTTCGACAATAAACTTGTTTACTAAAATAAGTCAATGAAACCTGGTCTCTAACCCCATTTCTTACAATGAATACTCATTGTATTCATATGAACCCATCCTGAAAATTTTGTTAGCCTTAAATAACCCACTGAGGCTGATATTTTGTGAAACAAAATAAAGCAAAGCAAACATATTGTTCAAGCCCCTAATGATTTGTGATTATTGATGAATGCACCATGTCAATGCAATGCGATGCTTTTACATGCAAACAATAAATAGAAAAAATCAGCAGAGTATTTTTCCGAATTTTTGTATATCCGAACAAAATATGATAAAATCGATTGTTGAAGAATTAAAATAATCATCGTATGAAGGAGTCGAAAGCAAACTCCAAGGAAAGTGCACTTAATTGACTTAAAGCTAAATAAAATATATCAACTTACGAAATGATGTGTATAACTACAGTCAGTCAGTTAAGTGCCATACGTGATACTATGAAATCGAGTTTCCAATTTTTAGTTTTAAAATTTAATGTAGAAAAAGAAAACATTTAATATACGTATATAAACATTTACATAGAGTTAAGTAATATATTACCGTGAACAACAAAAGTAACTGACATCCAACCGTGGGTAAGGTCAACGATGGTAAAGGATGGTTAACAGACATAGACAGCCATTGATAAAAGACAACCGGAAACAACGATAACAGACAAACATATCCGGCTGTAGATGATGTCAACAAAGCGATAAACCGAAAAATTACAAATACGTGGGAGTTTTAATACTAGATAAAATCTAGAATATTTAGTTGAAGGTATAGAACTCCTGCTAGCTTCTGACTCCCGATCGCCTCTCCGTGTACACGACTCTCTCCAGCTGTCCTCCTACTTCACTCAAGCATCCCCGAGGAAGAATATAAATATAAGATTATATTTTCATATATATGTGTTCCTCGTTGTTTTTGTCTTGATCCATCATCAGCGGCAGTTTATAAAAATTATCGACAGAATTTTACAGAGAAAAAATGTGGATAAAATGATGTAATTAATGTAGTTAGAAAATAAAATATGACAAAATATATCAAATGAAAATTCAAAGAAAAAATATTGTCTTTAGGGAAAAAGATATTAGACAGTATACTTCATAGGTAGAGGAATATAACTCATGCGTAAGTGTGATAAATTAAGTACTTTGCAAGCCACTTAGAATTAATTATTTAAACAAATTAAAGACGGAAACAGACTGTCCGCACCATTAGGTCATGTGGACGGATTTTTTATTGCGAATATAAATGTAAAATGAAACAAAGAGTAAAGAAAAGGTGAAATAGTGTAGACAGTACGAAGTTGCTTGCTTGTTCAACAAAATTTCTAAATATGAAAGGTAGGGTCAATCAATAGATAAAATCATTCAAGGAAAGATTGTAACTTTTCAGATCATTGTCGTGATGGAATCTGCAGGAATGTTGCTGGAGGCGCCCAGAAAACCTGCTCTAACAGTTTCTGGTATGAATAAATAACAGAAAGCTTTAACTTGTTCAATACGAAGAGGGAAGAAAACGGGAAACACTTTCCTAAACAAGAAAAAAGTCATGCACCTCTACTTCTGTTCAAAAGAAGAGGGTGGTGTGTGAAACCGGGCGATAGAAGAATCTATCTAATCCACTTGCAAAAAAAAAAAAAGATTAATTCCTATTCTTGACAAAATTTAACAAAGAATCTGTAATTTGATCGATACTGACTTGGCAGCTCGGTTGCAGTCACTCTCTCACCGGCGTGATGTGGCTTCCCTGTGCTTCTTCTACAAATACGTTCACGGCTTCTGATTCAATGAATTTAGCTCACTGGTGACCCCTATGTATAAATTTACAAGAGATACTAAACTAGCAACTAGGTCCCACCCTTTTACAGTGAAACCGATAAAACGTAACAGCAATTTCTACTCCAACAGCGTCTTTTTTCGCACTTCCCACCTGTGGAATTCACTTCCGTATACTTGCTTCCCCGACAGCTAGAATCTACAGAAATTTAAATGTTGCCAAAATTCAACTTTTATCTCACTAACACGCATCCTTTCTCTCAGGTTCTTTTCTCCATCCACTCCACCTTCATTACACCAGTATTCTCATCCGTCTATTACCCTACTCCTGACATCCCCTACAAAATATCCCACTTTTTCATCATTTTTCTCTGTGCAACCTACTGTGCAACAGTGGCAGTAAAACTGCTTTGCTTGTCGTTGAAATGATTAAAAAAAAAATAGTTCCAAAAATGTCTTGCTAAAAAATAGAAGATTTTCATATTCGACAATAGAAAAAAATATCTTTACTCTTATCGTTAATTATCTTTAGAGTCATGAATACAAAGAAGTATGCTTATTATTTGTGAATAGTTTTCACTTGCTTTCTAGAGTTCCCAACGAAATATAAATAGTTATCAAATATTCACAAATAACAATAATAATAAATGTCAAGATGTTGCGTCAGTCTTTGCATTCCTAGCTACTGATCAGATTTGATTGGTATTAATATGTCTGTATTTGATTTGTTGAATTAAGAATGACTACTATAAATATCCTGTTCAGTGCGACAGTTGACTGCCTTTAACCAGCTGAGCATAGCAATACGAGATGACTGACTGCGTATATCTGTTCATGAGTGTGAGTCAGTCAGTTTAGATGCCGTACGTGATACACGCTTGGGCGATCATGTATCGAAAGAGACATGACTGACTGGGCAGAAGATTATCCCGCAGTAGGTTGCCATTGCTTTCTGCGGTAGACTGGTTGTCGACCAAAGCTATAGAACCCAATCTGTCCTGCTATTTAACCCATAACTGGAAGGAACGAGACGGATTAATACCTTTCCCAAGGGTATTTGCGCGTAAATGAATACAATGGATTCAGCTGGAATTCGAACTCGGCTCACCCGGTTTCTCGTCCCGAGCCGATATCCACTGTACCACAACGCACATCACACATGAGTGTGAGTAGTGATGAAAAATCATAACTGGGTGGGTTCTTTCTTTTAAGTTTGAGGATAATGTAGCGAATTCAATTTGGGACTCGTAGCTAGATATGGGGAAACGGATTGAAGGGGTTCGAGTAACTAACTTGAAAGTATTTTCGAAATGGGTACGGCCTGTTTTTGGGGATTTTTATAGTTTTGCTCAAGCGTCATATTGTTGGTCTCTGCTCTAGCGCACATAGTATGCTACGAGTTCCTCAAAGAATCCTTACCAGATTTTAAATTCAGAGTTATATTTATCTTAGTTTGCATTGGTACTAAAGTCTATAGGAACCAATACTTCTTGTTATTTTCCAATTGATGATAAGGGATGTGCGTTGTGGTGCAATGGATATCGGCTCGGAACGAGAAATCGAGGAATCGAGTTCGAATTCCAGTTGAATTCCTTGCATTCAATTACGCGCAAATACCCTTGGGAAAGGTATTAATTCGTCTCTTCCCTCCAGTTATGGGTTAAATAATAGGACAGATTGGGTTCTATAGCCTTGGTCGGCAACCAGTCTACCGCAAAAAGCAATGGCAACCTACTGCGGGATAATCTTCTGCCCAGTCAGTCATGTCTCTTTCGAAACATGATCGCCCAAGCGTGTATCGCGCATGGCACTTAACTGACTGACTGATAAGGGTATGGCTTTGTCCACTTCAAAATCAAACTCAGCAGTCAGATTACTCAATACAAGCCGCTATCTATTACTCCATTCTGCCTCCATTTAATAACATTTAATACATACACAGAAAAATATATGCATATTTCAGGAAAGGAAAAATGTGTATTTAGTAGTTTTATTAAAAAGTGACAACGCTATTTACTGTATTACAATATGTTCTCGGAAGATGATATTATACTCCTATCTGAAACGTCAACATGTCCTAACAATATTTTGAATCGCATAAAACCGACTACATTGGCAGCCCTTAGACAAGAAATTGAATAATGCATTTGCAACTGTCTCACTGGAGACTTTGGCCAACGTTCTGCAAACAGTAGTTTGTCGTGCTTATAAATATGTGGGAGCTAAAAGCCACCATTTTGAGTATCTTTTGTGACGGTAGAATTCAAAGGCAACTTGTATTAAGATGTTTGAATAATTCTAGTATTGGAATATCTATACAAGTTTTTACTTTCCTGAAGTTTTTATAGATTTTTGGTCGGACACTGTATATATATATATATATATATATATATATATATATCTGTGTGTGTGTGTGTGTGTGTACAAGGTGTGTGTTGTGCGTGTATCTTTCCTTTCTCAATCAAGCACCTTCACTCTTAAGAAACTCCACCAAATTCAATCTATAGTTTTCATAATTCATATGTTCTAACTCCCTGTCTCAACGGAATTCCTTACTAACTTTCAGATCGGAAATAATTTCCTCGAATTTATCTTTCACTTTCCAGGCAATTCCCGAGAGAAGCGAGCATTCTGGATTGAATATATATTGATCTGGGAGTTTGATGTTGTAAATAGACACCAGGCGATGTTTGGTGACTGATACTGATATATAGATCACAAAAGCGAATATGAGATTATCTGATATGGAATTGTTAAATTATTTAATTTGTTCTTAAATGTAGAATGCAGACTTCTCTAATTAAATCAACCAATTTAATATTTAGATCTCGTTATATTTTCGAATAACCTTGAATATATATTGATCTGGGAGTTTGATGTTGTAAATAAGACACCAGGAGATGTTTGATAACTGATACTGATATATAGATCACAAAAGCCAATATGAGATAATCAGATATGGAAGTGTTAAATTATTTAATTTGCTAATAAATGTAGAATGCAGCTTTCTCCAATTAAATCAACCAATTAAATATTTAGATCTCGTTTTATTTTCGAATAACCTTGAATATATATTGATCTGGGAGTTTGATGTTGTAAAAAACACCAGGAGATATTTGGTGACTGATACGGATATATAGATCACAAAAGCGAATATGAGATTATCAGATATGGAAGTGTTAAATTATTTAATTTGCTAATAAATGTAGAGTGCAGTTTTCTCTAATTAAATCAACCAATTTAATACTTTGTTCTAGTTTTATTATCAAATAACCTTGAATATATATTGATCTGGGAGTTTGATGTTGTAAAAGACACCAGGAGATGTTCGGTGACTGATACGGAATATATAGATCACAAAAGCGTATATGAGATTATCTGATATGGAAATGTTAAATTATTTGATTTACTCTTAAATGTAGAATGCAGCTTTCTCCAATTAAATCAACCAATTTAATATTTAGATCTCGTTTTATTTTCGAATAACCTTGAATATATATTGATCTGGGACTTTGATGTTGTAAAAAACACCAGGTGATATTTGGTGACTGATACGGATATATAGATCACAAAAGCGTATATAAGATTATCTGATATGGAAATGTTAAATTATTTAATTTACTCTTAAATGTAGAATGCAGTTTTCTCTAATTAAATCCACCAACGTAATACTTAGATCTCGTTTTATTTTCGAATAACCTTGAATATATATTGATCTGGGAGTTTGATGTTGTATATGGACACCAGGAGATGTTTGCTGACTGATACTGATATGTAGATCATAAAAGCAAGTATGAGATTGCTAGTAGTATAGCCCGGCGTTGCTCGGGTGTAATGAAAGATTTAAAACTAATACATGTTCCTGGAGCTTAGACTCAGCCAAAAGAACATTTGTGTGAAGTTTGGTGAGAATCGGATAAAAATTGTGCATTTGTATAAAGGACATACAGACAGATAAACAGACACACACACAAACATCTTGCCTTTTATATATATATATTATCGATTTTCTGCACTATATTCAGAAATGCAAGCTTGAAACTTGAATATCGTTTCTTATGTCTTTGTCTATGGGTGTATCAAATTTGATTAAAATCGGACCACTCCTATAACCTGATGTTTTCGATTATCGATATTTATCGGGGATACCTCGACACAAAACCTAGCTAAGAACACTCGCAGGCGCTTATAGTCCACCTGTGTAAATTTTCAAGAAAATCGGTTCAGCCGTATCAGAGTCTATACATAACGGATACACACACAGAGACAAAGTTCCATTTATAAATAAGTTTAGATCTGATATGGAAGTGTTAAATTATTTAATTTGCTCTTAAATGTAGAATGCAGATTTCTCTAATTAAATCAACCAATTTAATACTTAGATCTCGTTTTATTTTCGAATAACCATTTTTATTACGTTGGCCTGAACATAATTACTGAACTTTTTACGATGAGTATTTAAAAGGGGGCCAGAATATGTGTAAAATAGATTTAATAAATTTTGCATTAATGACAACTACCTCGAAAACGATGTGAGATATGGCGTATGCTGTGTGAAATGAGAACTAGATAGCCGAGTTCGAATATCATTTGAAATCTTTGCATTCGCTTTACACGCAAATAGTGTTTGGAAAGTTATTAATCTATCTCTTCCCACTAGAGCTATGGTTGAATAGCAGAAATAAATGGTAATATACTGAGGATGTGACTCATGGATAAAATAAGACATGATCACCAAAAAGTGAATTCGGTATGCCATTTAACTGAGTGACTGATCTCAACGAGATTTAAATAGACAAGAGAAGAAAAACAATGAAAGCAACTCCATAAAGCTGTTTATTTAATATTAACTGTTAAGGTTATTTGGCGATTTATTATTTCAACTTCTAATATTGGAAATAAAAATCAATAGCCTATGATATTTAATCAAATATTAATTATCTGTAGTATAATGCTCGGAGTTATTTTCGTTAGTTAGACATAAAAATCAATAGCTTATGATATTTAATCAAATATTAATTATCTGTAGTATAATGCTCGGAGTTATTTTCGTTAGTTAGACATAAAAATCAATAGCTTATGATATTTAATCAAATATTAATTATCTGTAGTATAATGCTCGGAGTTATTTTCGTTAGTTAGACATAAAAATCAATAGCTTATGATATTTAATCAAATATTAATTATCTGTAGTATAATGCTCGGAGTTATTTTCGTTAGTTAGACATAAAAATCAATAGCTTATGATATTTAATCAAATATTAATTATCTGTAGTATAATGCTCGGAGTTATTTTCGTTAGTTAGACATAAATATTACTTGATAAACATTATTAAAAAAGAACGAAGAATGTTCAATAGATAAACCAATTTGAAATTCTTCAGGCTTTTGAAGACAAAACTATCATGTTCCTCTTCTCTAGAATGCTAAGTAGTAAACAATCTTCGGTTCTTTTTAACATTGCTTGCCATCTTAGGAAGATAGAAGACAAGAAAGTGAGACTGAAACGCTTCGTAAAAAGTCACTTTCACCAAAATTCAAACTTTGCGAAAGTCAACAACAGGCTGTCCTCAATTTGTAAAAAGCAAGTTACTGCTTACAAATTTTTAATCTTATAAATTTGAACGTGTTTCAGGTAGAAACCGTGGCAATTAAACAAGTACGAAAAATGCATCAGATATTCGAAAACAACTCTCGTATTCGGCACGATTACCTCCTAAAGTTTTAAAAAAAAACGGCATGTTTGTTCAACCCCTAAGTTAGAGTCGGAACTTCTCTCGCGTAAATTAAAGGTTTGTTTGTTTGTTTTTTGGTTGTTTTTTTTTTACTTTGACTCAGTCAGTCTTTTGATTACCATGCATGATACACGCTTAGGTGATCATGTCTTTTTCGAGACATGGCTGACTGGGCAGAAGGTTTCCCCACAATAAATTGCCATTACTTTCTGCAGTGGACTGCAAAACTATAATAGTGAATCTGTCCTGTTGTTTAACCTATAGTCGGAAGGAAGAGACAAATTAACCTTTCCGAAGTGTATTTGTCGGTAATTGAAGACAGCAAATTTATCTGGGTTCTCTGATTTCTCTTTAGAAACGATATCTACTGCACCGCGACACCCATCCATTGATTCACAAGGCACAAATATGACATGAGGAATTCTAACTCGAACTTAGATCGAGAGACCACAATTCCTCTGCTACGTGGTCATTCACTTTTTGAGACGCCACAAATGAATTCTAATCTTCTGCATGGAGAGACCTACTACCAGAGACGATGCCATCCCACTTCTGCGAGATGAGCATAATTATAAGCACTTCCTGAAAAATGTTGCATTGAATTTAGAATACGTCTTTTTGTTCTAAGTGCTGCATACATTCATGATCGGGACAATCATGGCTATACACAAACATTTATGTCTTTTATTTCTTAACTTCACAGCCGAAACATAACATAATTATAGTAGATTCTATTAAGCATTTTCCATTTCAGATACAGTTCATGTGTCAGGGATTATTCTGATGCTCTCCTCTTTGTGAGAGTTTTTTTCTTTTCTTTTTTTATGGGTACTGCTTTTGGGAATAACCTTCAGAATAACCACCGTGTAAAAACATACTGTTTTATTATTCATATCTGCCAGAGATTATTTCTTAAAGGGTATAATTAATTTACTTTTTAAGTTTTAAGTTTTTGATAATAGCTGTTTTTTGTCTCTATTTCGAGAAATGTGATTATTTCAGAAGAACGCACAAAAGTTTAGAGAAACACACTGGAGGTAATAATTACTAATTTTCATATTGTCTAAGATTTAATTAATACTAAACAAGGTGCTAAAACTAATTACCCCATGGCGTCTAATAATTTATAAAGGAGTTGGCTTCGAATTAAAATACGCCTGCTATACGATTGCTAATAGCAATTAAGATAAGAAAGAAAATGCTTAAATTTTAAGGAATCTTTATGCACTAATGTTTTCATTTTATTATTATTATGTCATTTTTCATCATATTTCGATTTCTGCATTGGTCTCACTACCAACCAAGTCTGCGGGGAGACCTAAGGCAGGTAGTGGCGTGTTGTTATGACTCCATTTCATGTTTTTCTATCCTCCCTATCATCCCCAGCATTACATAGATAACGTTTTCCTTAGTGTGTGGGCTGTACTTAATAATACAATTTTTTGTATATCTCTCAAGCTGGGGTTTCCAGGGATTCTTTCAATGTGTTGTTTTGTTCCATTTTTTATCATTCCAAGTGCACCTACTATCACTGGCACAACTCTTGTTTTCAATTTCCACATTTTTTCTATTTCAATTTCCAGGTCTCTATATTTTGTTATTATTATTGTTGTTATTATTATTATTATTATTATTATTAATGTTGTTGCTTTTGTTGCTATTATTATTATTATTTCTGAACAGATGAATCTTCAGTAAGAGAAATTTCTTCTCGCCTTAAGTGAGCGAGTAAATTAATTTTCAGACGTGAAAGCATCGATTTGTTGGCGAAAATTTGCTCGTGTCAAAGGAAAGTCCCGGTGCAAAGCAGCCCTACGGCAAAGAAGGTTCAGAGATAAGGTTAAATTTAGATAACCGCGGACTCAGAATATTATCATTGATAACTGTCCTCCAATTCTCAGACCCTAATTACTTATTTGTGAATACATGATATCATAATAAAACATTGGTCAATAATTCTTTATAAATATTTATAACGAGACTCATGCATGCAATTACAAGTAATCTTTAATACTATTTTAAATTTTGATATCATTTTCAAATTTCTAATTTTTGGAGACTGTTTCTAAATCTTTGATTATCTTTTAAATCTTTGAATGTCTTACCACAAAAGTATAAATTCATCCGCTGCAATGATGAGGCGCGACACACCGTTTTAACAACTACTAATCCAAAAGATTCTTTCTCGGAAGCTCTTTTCGGGAGAAAAACTGACAGTCACCAAGTAACTAACTGCATCTTTCACACTACATGAAATCAATGAAATATTGGCTGACGTTGATATAAACTGTACTACAAAAGTCTATATGAGATATATATATATATATTTTTTTATAAGCGTTTCACCCCGAGCAAGGCATGTCACTGCCACTACTGTGCAGGGGGCTACGTAGAGTGGAGAGAGGCTGATTAAATATAGGAAATGACAGAGGGTGGGTGATAGGCGGGTAAGGATACCGAGAATGAGGGTTGGGTAGATGAGAGTGTTGTGAGAATAGTTGGGAGTTAGTGTGATAGGAGGTGTCTATTGACCCTACATTTAAACACCTGGAGATTGTAACTGTCGGGAAAGCAGACTTGTGGAAGGGAGTTCCACAGGCGGGAAGCGCGAGAAAAGAAGCTGTTGGAGTAGAATTTACGGTTACATCTTATTTGTTTAACTGTAAAAGGGTGGGACCATTAGTTTGATAAATGTGTTATTTACCTTCTTATAGATGACCAGCAGCCCGTATCATATTTGCAAGCCCGTAATAGTTAAAACTTTTATTAGAATCTTAAAGCAGCGTTTTGTTAATTATACATAAATACTTTTATGGTGACATTTATTCATATACTGATTAATGAAGTAGTCGAATAAGAAAACAGTGCTTGAGCCAATAGACATTGTATGATAAAACAAAAATTATTATTTTTTATCGATTAGTGTTAAGGTATTTTACACTTTGTCGTACAATTATTATCTGAAAATTGATGAATTTTTATGAGATCATAAAGTAAGAGAATATAAATTCATATAAAACATTTAAACTGAATTTAGAAAAAATGAAATTAATGTCAACGCACATACAAAAAAATTCAGTAACCGTATAAGCGCATACACATTTAAAAAGGCATATTTATACTTACTTTAGTCAGGGCCATGCATGATAGACGCTTCAATGATCATGTCTCTTTCGATCCTTGACTGACTAGGCAGACGATTGCCCCACATAGGTTGCTATTTTTTCTTCGGTAGACTGGTTGCCAACCAAGGCTATAGAATCCAATTTGTCCTGTTATTCAACTTTTATGGAGGAAAAAGAGATGGATTAACAGATTCCTAAGAGTATTTACGTGAATACAATGAATTCAACTGGTATTCGAACTCAGCTCTCTGATTTCTCATTTCGAGTCAATATCCTTTGCACCACAACACACACACACATCTTCTTATATAAAACAAAATTGTAATTATTGGTAGTTTACAAGGGAGAACAGGATTGACGTACAGATTTCAACGTCTAATTTGGAATGTTTGCCTTTATTTCTCACTATGTAAAATAAAAACGTATGAATTCGCCGTTTATCTTTGTAATACAGTCTACCTTAAGTATCGCCACTATTATGGTTCAAGCACAGACGATGTTGCTGCAGCATCATTAAGCTTAGTTGATGCGTTCTGCTCTACAAGAAGACAGCGGCGGTAAACAAAACAACCAACAGTTCATTGTATTTTTGTATCTAAACATAGCGATAAAATATGACCTAATATTACTTTAATTCGAACGGTGCATATATTGTGTGTGTGTGTGTGTGTATGTATGTGTGTAACAGCGAAAATATCCGAGCTCTCATGACCTCAAACATTTATTAAACCTTAATCATTTTTACATGCAATGTGTATAAATGGGTGTAAGAAGCATGTGTCTCTGAGCGAGAACAGTCCTTCCAACCTCCTTGGGTGGTGCTTCAGACTCACAATGAATTATATGAAACAACACAAACCAGAGGGAGTTTATTTCAAACGCACTTCTAGACATGCAATACGGTGACCTAAGCTAATACGAAAATGCGTGTGGTTCATGCATGACGGAACTCAAGCACTTTTAACCCTATTGTCATGTTAGTCGGCAATTTCAAACTAGAGCACCACAATGAGAAACAGTTCCAATGGTGCACAGCGAATGACCAGATAATAACTAACACCTGGTCCAAAGAGATCTCAAGAAGTCTATAGACATAGTGAAGTCAGGAGGATTAATTATATTGCTATCAACAAGAAATTTAGAGATGAAGTCCTTGACTGCAATGCTGACTAGGGAAGTGATCACCTAGAAAGTGTATGGAAACTAGGGATACAAGTGAGGAGATTAAAGAAACCTAACACAGCCCGAAGACTGCAGTACAATCGACTCGTGAATGAAACCGAACCTGCAGAAAATTTATGCGGAGAGCGTGAAAATGATATATGAAGAACTGTGTGTATGAATAAGGATTATTGTATTATTGACTAAAATCTGTCTGATATTCCCTTTTAGTCAATAATACAATAATCCTTACTCATACACACAGTAAAAAGAATATTTAGATATTGTAGGCCATGTACATTAAATCCAAACAACCCACACTTAACAAAATCACGTTTAAATCTTCCATGACACATTACATTGCATTTGAATACATGGTTCTGTTGTCATTTCGCGCTATCACGCGGTGTGACGTCATAGAATTGCATTGCAAATTCGCAAACTGCGTTTGTTATTTTTGGTAACTATTGCCGTTGCCCAGCGGAGTTTTATGTCAACACAAAATAAAATCGTCGGTGATGGTGGCTGTTATTGTGTTACCGTCTTAATTACATCTCTGAAGATGACTCATGTGAGCCGAAAGCTTAGAACCAAAATAATAAAAAATTATCTAAATGTTGGAGAATCATTGTTTTTATTTTCAACTAAAATTAAAGCCAAAATACGACGTTTAGAACGGCTCATGATTAAGAATAACAGGAATTCATTGTCTCTTATATTTAACAGTATATGTTTAGAAAATTATTTGCTGCCTCGATACACTATATATATATATATATATATATATATATATATATATATATATATATATTATATACAAGTAAAGGTTAGGTAGGTATCGAATAAAATTGCGTATCCAGAGAAACAATATTCTTAAAAAGGTGCTCAATACAAAGTAGGGCGAATAATATTTATTTAGAATTTATAACCTAAGCATTCTTGGATACTGTCCTTAAACTCACTACAGGCCTACTCACGAGCACACAAATACATATAGCCGTATAACTCTACACATTAACAAAATCACGTATACTTACATATATCCACATATGTCCACATTTCCATATATGTACATACAAATGCGTTTAATCATATACTGGTATATACCGGCAGACACATATCCTTAAATGCTCACATATAAATCTTGCGTCCGCGCGTTTACATATATATTTTATGAAGACCGAATTTCCACTCGTATAATTAATACTAACATATATGTACACGAGCATACTAGCAAATCTCACATATAGTCGGAAGATACGCATATATTTGCATACTTACACACATGCATACGTATAGTTCTCTACAGACATGTGTATGAGTGCACAGTGTGTGTTCGTGTGCGTGTATACTCGTCTTTTTATCCCTATGTAGATGTCTTAAGATTCGAATATATGTGTACACATACGTCTCTTACTCGTTCATTGTTTAAATAACTTTATAACAACCTAAACTTAATGCTTTTGTTAAACTCAGAACATAAAATTCGTAATAAAAATAAAGTGAATCTAATAATCGATTAAAATTGCTGATCTCTATTTTAATCAAACATTAATGTTATGGCCGCAATAAATTATTTTCAGTGTCTGTTCTTATATTCCTCAAGTTAGAAATTGTTTTGTTTTTATTGGTCCACTCGGTCTCTGTAACAATGCCCCTTTGATTAAATTTTGAACCTTTTAAAACTCTCCAACTTTAAATAAATTCATCCCTTGATAAGACACGGATAGTGTTGAAATAAAATGGTTACATTTGTAATGACATTATAACATATCTATATTATATATATATATATATAAGAAAATGACATATATCTAATGTGTGCTTACATGTGTGTTCATACCTGTATATATATATATATATATATATATATATATATGTGTGTGTGTGTGTGTGTGTGTGTGTGTGTGTGTGTGTGTGTGTTTCTGTGTGTGTGCGTGCGTGTGTATGTGTCTTCTAGTTTCATTTTTCACGAAGATAGTGATACCAACTTTGATATTCCCAGACATATGTAAACATTTCTCTTACACTGAGCGGTTGTTAACCCTAACCCACTTTCTGAAATGCTCACGCAGACGCACACACATGTCAAGTTACAATTAAAAAGGCATACACAGACACACATATCTGCACAGACAAATTCTTATCTATTTTCTTCTTTTTGAGAAGCAGCTGAAGTTTATTTTTTACAATAACCGAACTCTTGTATTTTATTTGTCTCTATTCACACAAGTACACTTTTGACACAGCATTTATATGCAGATTTCTCTCTTTTTATTGATAAAGTAAATTTTGTGACAATCCAACCTAGTTAAAACAAGTATCAGAATAAAATAAATCTTCCATTATTTTTATTTTTATAGATTTCAAATTCTTTTCAGGTGAAGAAAATAAAATTCGAAGAAAGGAAAAAAAAGTAATTTTTGGTAAGAAATCCCGATATCATTCATATCTTTTTTTGGGGGTGGGGGTGGGGGGTTAGCTGCTTTTATGCTATAATCTTTTTAACCGTTCTAACCATTTCCATATTGTGCAATCTCTGGACCAGATTCTTCACTTTTAAAGAAAAAGATAAGCTGTCCTTATTTTTTGAGAGATTCGAGACGCTCATGCTTAGCAGCAAAGAAATGACATTTATTGTGATATAGTGCAAAGAAATGTGTAAAGGAAAATTAAAGATAAGAAAAGTCACTTTAAATGATGAATTCGATTGAACGGAAGATTTTTCCAGGAACATTTTGAAGGAATGGACAAAACAATTCAACTCTGTACGAAAAGAATCCAAGTAAAAATAAGAACAAACGAGAAAATTTACAAACAAGACAACAAAAGAAATCATAGCGCAATATTTCGCCTTCCTCATGTCTGATTGTTACTTGTTATCGTTTAGTGTTCAATTCATGGTAAAAAAAGGCAGGAATCCGAATATCCTTCATTAATAAGGACATTCCTCTATGTGTTTCAATGTTTTCTCTATTGCGTTTCTGTTACTTGAAAATATTTCTTACTATAAAACTTTACAACTATAAAAAAACGTAAAATAAAAAGCATAGAAAAATCGGAACGTATAATGAAAGAATATATGATGGGAACTACTGATTAGATAAACTATTTAAATTATGTACGGTTTGGAAGGAAAAATCAGCGAGCCGAATTCGAATTTCCGTTGAATTCTTTACACGCAAATACCCTTAAGAAAAATATTAATCCATCTCTTCTCCCTCTAGCTATTGAGAAAAGGCTGAATAAATTATATTTTATAGCCTTGGTTTGTAAGTAGTCTACCGCAGAAAGTTATGGCAAACTACTGCGGGAAAATCCTCCGCCAAATCAATCATGTCACGAAGAGACATGATCGCCCAATCGTGTATCATGTACGGCATTTAACTGACTGATATATAATTCGGAATTATTGCTAGATTACTTTTCAGCCAACAGAAAGCAAAAGAGCCACTTAAAGAAGCGGTTGACTAAGCGGTTGTATTACAGGATTACATCATTGTAAATTATGAGAATATATGAGATAGATTGACCCTGGAATTGAAGATTCAAACCCGGGGAAATATCGTTTCGGAAGCCGGCAGCACAACAACGAGCTTTTGTGAAGATTTCTGAATTAAACTTCTTTTACAAACAAAATACAAATTGAATGAGGGTAGCTGTCTCTTGTACATATGATAGCAGGTCACTTCTGTAAAGTTATGAACAGGTAGAACTAGGGAATATAACTCGTCATAACTTTTCTATACAAACAGCAATAGAAAACCGATAGGCATGTGATGTGTCTGTGTAAAGAGAAGTTGTAATGATGGAAACATAATATTACCTAAAAGACCACATTGGAACTCTGCAGAAAGATGAAAAGTTTTATTCCAGATATATTAGTAAAACTCCATTATTGGTCCTTGTAAACACAGGTCATTTTACGAATTATTTTTTAAGTGGCATAAGAATCTGACTATTTTCCATCGTTTTTAGCAATGAGTTCCACCCGAGGTCTTAGGTATACTCCTGATGCAATAGATGCTCATAGTAATGAGCAACAATTGATCACGTCTTGTGACAATTCAGGTTCAGCTCAGTTACGATGCAATGTTACCATCTTGTGCTGTGCTTGAGCCTTAAGCAAACTATATTATATATAAAACAGCAGCTTTCGAAATCTGCAAGTACATTTGACATATTCTTATTTACTTTTACTTTTTTGAATATTTGACCACAACCAAGGCGGGACCACCACTAGTGCTCAGTGGAGTTACAGTGAGAGAAAAAAGCATTTTCTGTACGGTGATTTGGCCAAAAAGAAAAAAAAACTCCCAATTTAATATAAAAAAATTTATCAAAATCATCTAAAAGTCTCTATCATTTAAAATGACAGGGAAAAGATCGTTCTAGATCGTTGACGCTGGAGAAAAGCAGTGCTTACTAGTAAGAGAGGCTTTGAAAAGAATCGTACTGGGAATTTTAGGATATAATATTCCATAAATATAGATGGTTTCGGCTAATAATAAATTTATGAAAACAGATTTTTCTCAGTAGTGCTCAATATTTCATAAATAGAGTATTGATATTATTATTATTATTAAAAATAATTAATTATTAAGGACAAAGAATTGGTGTAAATAATTAAAATAATTTTTGTGTTTAACATATTATATATATATATATATATATATATATATATATATATGGCATGGTATATTTTTGGCTTAAGGTGCTCAATATGAGGGGCAGAGAGTATGTAAATATGACATGGACATTGAAGTCAACACACAGTCAGTTTCCTGCTTAAATGCAATCGCCAGGTTAGAAAATTTAAGAGTGAGAGATGTGGATTATGTGTCGATACTTGTGTGAGTGTGCGTGCGTGAATGTGCATAAAAGATAATATAAATTTTATATCTAAAATATCAATTATTACAATATGAATTTTATATCCATTCCTTATAAATTATTTATATACACTTCTCTGTTTTCACGATATTCTTTTGGCCCTCGCACATATTACAAAATGAATTATGGGTAGTTTCATTGGAACGTTAATTTAAACAAGATCTGATTCATATTTTATGCGAAAGGTGCTTACTTGCTTTGTTTAGAATGAACACATTATTTGAGTTATGCACTGCAATTCTTTTTTATCTAATATATTAATTTCAGGCCAATCGCCTGAGGAAAGCCGATAATTTAAGAAGATATATTGAAACAACGAGTCTTTCAATAAGTAAAGTTTGAAATCTAATAGCGGTATATATAAATGATACTTTCAATGTCTAAATGATCATGAATAAAAAGAAATGTGGTTCTACAGAAGGATGATAAAGATACTGTGGACACAACACGGGAGCAACGATGAAGCATCATGGAAAACGTATACAAATGAAATCTAATACTTAACATCAAGAAAATTCAGTTGAGGTCTCTGGAACATGTAAGAAGGAGGGAATGTTTGGAAAATTTGATACTCATAGGGTAGATAGAAGGTAATAGGGACAGAGGAAGAAGACGCATGGCATGCTTAATGAGCTTGAGTAAATAGATGATGGAGCAGGTCTTTAGAAAAACAACCAAAAGATAGTTTATTAAAATCTACAAAGGATGGGAAAATGTGGACTGCCAATGTATTGAGATTCAACGGTACATAATGAAGAATGATCATTATACCAATTGATATATATTTGTTTATTGATAGACAATTTACATTTTCACAGTACTGTTCAACTACATAATATGAGCCTTCCAAATTATCAATGTGTCTTATCGAAGACGTAAGTCATGTAAGGATTACGGCCTCAAAAAAGGCAATAACTCAACAGAAACAATCGCAAATATTTAATGTGAATCTAAACTTATTTATAAATGGAACTTTGTGTGTGTATGTGTGTCTGTTACCTATAGACTCCGAAACGGCTGAACCGATTTTCTTGAAAATTTACACAGTTGTACCATAAGCTGCTGCGAGTGTTCTTAGCTAGGTTTCGTGTCGAGGTACCCTCGATAAATATAGAAAATCGATAACCGAAAAAATCTGGTTATAGAACGAGTGGTCCGATTTTAATCGAATTTTAGACACTCATAGACAAAAACATAAGAAACGATTTTCAGAATTTTCAAGGTTACAGTTCTTAGAATAGTGCAGAATTTCGATGATATATATATATATATATATATATATATATTTATTTATTTATTTATTATGAATTGTTTTAGAACATGTACATAATTTCTTCTATATATGTCCTCTATTTCTTCTATATATGTCCTCAACCAATTAAATGATAGCCAACCATAAAAATGACCACTCAACAACGCCCTCTTAGAAATCCTAACCAAAAGTTATACCCAACCGATAAAAAGATAAAACATACATTCCAACAGATAATACCATAAATCAACAACTTAACACTTACACACCAAATTCCTCAAAAGTCTAACGATCAAAACGAGACATTCACTTAATTACCAATAACCCCAACCAACCCCCACGACAACAACGAACCAAATATAAACAGAGAATGATTCCAAACCTTTATTTCCCCTGAGGAAGTCTTTAAATCCAAACACTGAAACAAACATATGATTGTAGGGAAGAGGACATATATAGAAGAAATTATGTACATGTTCTAAAACATAATTTATAATAAATATTCACTGCTCTATACATCATATATCGAGCACTGTTTTAAATTAATGTTTTGGACGGAAAAATTTTTCTTTTTTCTCTCCTCATTCTATACTCACTCGGATATATATATATATATATATATATATATATATATATATATATATATATATAAGGCAAGATGTTTGTATGTATGTCTGTTTATCTGCCTGTATGTCTGTATTTTTTCAGCCCTGTTATTTTAGTTTTTTCTTTGGTTTTGGCTCTAAGGAGGTATAATTGTAGTTCTTAGTCACAGCCATGATACCATTTACTCAGAGGACTTATTTAGCCTTCAAAATTCAGTTTACGACTAAAAATCTTATTCGATATCGATACC
Source organism: Ascarosepion bandense (assembly GCA_037127315.1). Taxonomy (NCBI): domain Eukaryota; kingdom Metazoa; phylum Mollusca; class Cephalopoda; order Sepiida; family Sepiidae; genus Ascarosepion; species Ascarosepion bandense. The sequence continues at coordinate 698,665 of JBBBDQ010000657.1, forward strand.
AGGAAATCAAAATTTGACTTACATCCATTCATTTTTCTTTCAGTCTACGGTTTCGCTTTAACTGGAACCAACTATTGCTTTTTAGTCTTTCGTGCCAACGTGTAAAGAGTCTGAGCGCCAGGACCATGGATTAATTTTATAGCTTTCATCACACCCGAGCAACGCCGGGCTATACTGCTCGTATACAAATATTCATAAAACACAATACTGTCGCATAATTTTTTCAAAGGTTCAGATGAGATGATGGAATCTTCAATAAAATGGAATGTTTCAAAGAAAATAAATTCTTCCTTTGTTTTTATTTATACTCTTTTTGTGTAAACGCCAAAAAAAAAAATGGTTTCAGAATGAATATTATCACAAAAACTTAATTAATGCAATTCGGGGTTCACCATCTACAATTTCTTGAAAAGCTGCGCGAATTATCAAAGAGATTGATTAGATTTTGAGAAGAGAGGAGCATAAGTTATAGGTGACCATCTTCATATCTTTGCATTGTTATGAACGCCAACTTGTCCTTTGTGAAAATTTTAGTGACAGTGACAGAAACAGATGACCTTCAAGGAAAACAGCCAGAGTTTTGAACAATTTATTGTGTACTATCCTGATAAGGAACAATTCTTCTATTCTTGATCCTTACCTATTCCTCTCTCTCTCTCTCTCTCTCTCTCTCTCTCTCTCCTCTCACACTGTAATTCACCTGTGGAAAACAAGAGCACAGCTACACGTAGATATCAAGGGGAACTCATATTTTACAATCTATGGCTGAAAATTCTGCGAAAATTGTCGGTTTATTGTACTTCTTCAGAAAATATCTCACTTGCCATGCTATATCTTTAAAAAGACTCTGATGAAACCAAGAACTGAGTATTGCTGCCATATTTGGGCTGGAGCTGTCCAGTCGACACTGACCTTAAAATCGTTTATTGTGGTTGATGAACTCTTTTGAACCCTACATCCAGTTCCTTTCAAAAGCAACGACGTAACCTTTTCGTTACTCTGTTGTTATTTTCATAGCAAATGGTCCAGCCACCTCCATTCTTTAGTTCCACCAGTCATCTACATTTCATGTTCGGACCCACAATGCTACGTACACATCGATGAACCCTCATTCCTCATTCCATTTGTATTCCATTTTTAATAATTAGGTTTCTCTCAAACTTTCTTTCCAAGGACTACTACTTAGTGGAACCGATTCCAGGTAGGATGCATTCTTGATCACTACAATCTTGACCTCTTCAGGTCTCGAGTTAACCGGTATCATTTCTACATAATGTCATAAACTACATTTCTTATATTTTCTTACGCTCATAAAGCACACTGACTTGTGTGGTTCTTAGGCCTTTTGTTGTTTGGTAACTAGTAAAAATAAGCTTCAGAATTATACGATTTAGTCAATATCTGGGGTGAAATGATTGACTTATACCTTTTCTTATGGTCAATTAGTTAACTGCCATACGCGATTCACGATTGGATTGGAGATTTCTCCGCACTAGGTTGCTGTTACTTTCTAGGCTAAACTGATTACAAACAAAGGCTATAGAACAATATATCTTATTTAACTCATAGCTGTTTAACCCATATTTAACCCATTATTTAACCGATAGGAAGAAGAGATGGATTAATACATTTCTCCTGTGCGCATAAGTGAATGCAATGAATTCAACTGGAATTCAAAATCGGCTTTCCGATTTCTCATTCTGAAACGATATCCACTGCACCATAGTATGCGTTTCTTGGAAAAGAACTGTTTCTGTCGGTAAAAGTGAACATAATTAGCGGAACATGAATTCGAAAGGTAGATTCTTTTTTCGCGCCAGTCTCTTCTAAGTTTTGAAGAAAATGGAAACAAAATGGACGCATATACTTAGAATCCAGGCACTTTGCGAAGAAAAAGGTTTGGAGAGTTTGATACACGTTGGTCAAACTGAAGCCAGGAAAACATTGGTGAATAAATAAACTTCCAAAGGAACTCGTTAGAAGCTACAACGAAGAGGGAGCTGTAGATAGCCATGAAATTTCACATTAGTACATAGAAATAAAGAACGATCGCCAAAATAGCATTCAGAAAAAAAAAACATAATTACAACACCTGTGTAAGGAGACAACAGTTGTCTTCCCTTAAGGGGAACAACAGTTGTCTTCTATTTTAAGGCACTCTTTTTTATGTGGGCCATTCTCTTCCTGGCTTTAGTAGGTATAGCCACGAGGAGTACTGTTGACCTAAGGTATGTCGTTTCTTGTCTATTTTTGCGATAAACATTCTCGTACATTTGGACAACATGAATATTCATCTTATTTTGGGACGTACTTAAATAGTCTGCATATATTATACTTGTTTTTGTTATATTAAAGGCCTATTTGTTATTACCATGTAACTTGTTCTTCTTTTTACTGCAGGTGCTACAGCATCGTATTATATATACACTAATGTTTATAGTAGCATCTGGTATCTGTAAATATTGCTAATATACTAAAACCCGTATAGCTAGGAAGAATTCTAGGCATTCTGCTTTGTTTTATGAACGCGTATTCGGCGACATGAATAACTGTGATTACATAAAACTCATGGAAACTATCCTCTCTACTTTCATTTTCTTTTTTTGGCCCTGTACAAGGCCCGGGAGATATTAGAGGTTTGGTGTTACATTAAGAAGTAGTTTGTACAGCAGGAGATTGAATATAACGGCTAAATCTAGATTTGAACAGATTAAGACTTTAATGATCCTATTAAAATTTGGATCCAGAGAGCATTGGTTTGCGTAAGAAAAACATCGAGTACAATTTATTTCTATCCAATGGTACATAAAGGGAATGTAAATACTTTAACACAACGTGAGGGGCATGGCGGGTTCTTGCTACGAAGGTTAGTACTAAACAGAACAAAAAATCTAATTCTTTCAAGCACTTTACATGGATGTAGCAACAGAATAGTGAGAGGCCTGTCACATTCCATCAGCGATAGAAACTGTTGGATGGAAATAATTTGTCAATAACGAGAACTTAGAGGCGCTTTTGAACTCTATAGAGACGAAAGACTGATGACTGGATCGAAAAGAAACAAACTTTTGCAAAAAGTATTTTGAATCATGGGAATCACTGGAAAGAAGTTATTGCTAATAATGAAACAAATATTAATGAACAAATTGCAAATATTAATGTTTTCTATTTCATGCTATAAATTCGTGCATTTACTCATGGGACGCTGATATTTTTGACCATTTTAATATAACTAATGGAGTTTTATCTTTATTTTAACTGAAAGCGCATCATATACTGACTTTAGTTATTTGCAATAAATTCCAGAAAGTAATAAATGTGATACCTTAAGATGAAATGTAACATCAAGCTAGTAACCGCCATTCCTTCGATAAGTTTAAAAGACAAGGGAATTATTCCAGAAGATGTGAAAGTTATCTCGGCCTGATTAGGAAAGGATTTTAAAACATCAGATGTTTTATTAAATATCTTGCTAAATGTAAAATATTTTCTGGAAAATATAAAAATGTTTGACATATATAAAAATAAAAATTGTAGAGATGAAAGAGGGCGTGCTCAATGTGTAAATTTGAAGTATTTGTTTACAATTTTTACTAAGTCCGTATTAAAACGAAGGAGAAATAAATGATAGTAAAAAGTATACAGCTCTCATTTTTTAAAGGATGTCATCGCATTTTAGAGGTTGAAGGCATATTTTCAAATAATATTCGTATGTGTTGCGCAAACCGTTCGCTGTGGCAGGGTTAATCAGCAACTGGAACTCGTTGAATCGTTTGTAATTTTATTTTCAGAAGTATCTTCAGGAAATAGAAACGAAGCTCTGTTGCTTTCGTTAGAATTGTTCTTTTTTCCCCTTGAAGGAATTGTTATTGGCAATATGAACAGTGCAAAATGTTATGGCCATTTGCACGTTTCTTGTTTCTTTTTTTTTTTTTTCGAGTAGGTACAATCAAGAAGTTAACATCAGTCGTAGTGTTATCAAGTCGTCAGTAAAAAGAAACAAAAAAAAAACACTGCTTTGATTCTTCCCGCCTCTGTCGTACTATGCGTCCCGTCTAACCGATATTATCTAAATTCAACCATTTTTATAAAAACAGCCTGGAAATACATGCGTACGAATTTCTCCGGAAATCACATTTAAGCACACAAAAGACATAAATCGGATTATAAGTTTTATCTTAAGTGTGGTGGCCTGTTTTCTATTTATATTTGTTGCCATAGGTGCACAGGATGGCATAAACATAGGCGTGACACGTGGAATTAGAACAATATCTAAATAATGGCTTCGTTTCAAAATTCCAAGGTATAACGCCTGAAGTCCGGATCGTACAACAGCCGAAACGTCGTGAATATGGCAATAAAGATGAGGTGAGCAATTATGATTGAATTATTTCGAAGTCATGTTTTATTCCTCATTTGTAAAGTTTTGCTTTATAGAATATTGTGAATTAACAAGGTGCCATCGTTAGTTTGTGGCGCAATTATTAAGGCCCATTTCGTTGCAGGTTCGTGGCGATTCAATTTTTTCAGAATATATAGCTATATATGTTGTTTTAAATGATTTTTCACAGAATTTTTTTTCAAACACAGTTTTTATAGATAATCACATTTTATTTTTAAAAATAAATACGCTTTGTATAACATTAATTTTACAAAAAAATTTTTCCTACTTGGGTCAACTGTCCTCATTTTGCGTAATGAGTCCTAATATATATATAATAAAATAATAAATGTATTCACATGCTAATACAGCAAATATATGGCCATGCGAATAATTTTACGCCTCACACTGTATTATACGCTGCATTTCGTAGTTTTCAATGCACATGCGTTGTGGTGTGATGGATGCTGGCTCAGAATGGGAAACCGTTAGAACCGAGTTCGAAATCCACTTGAATTTGTTTCATTTAGTTACGCACAAATACCCTTAGTCCATCTCTTTTCCTTCTAGCGATGGGCCTGAATAGCACGACAGATTAAGTAGTATAGCCTTAGTTGGCAACTGGTCTGCCGCAGAAAGTAATGGCAACCTACTGCGGGAAAATATTCTACCTACTCAGTCATATCTCAAACGAGATGATTGCCAGATGACTAATAAATACATACAGAAATACATGATTATTTTTTGTGAAATGTAATACAAATTAGTATTATTCAGTAAATATTCATTTGTATTTATTTCACCTAATGATTTACACACTACAGTTTGGAAATTCTGCTAGAACTTTAAGTCCTACCAAGATTTATGATTAGTAAAAACAATCTTAATTATACGATGACCTAATGCTGAAAACAGACAAACAACGAAAGCAGCGAGAGTAAAGAAAAGCGAGAGGGAAGGATCAAACATCAATTGCAAGAAAATTAAACGTATGGAAGTCAGCATGAAGAACAGCCCAAAATAGTGACTTCGGATTCGATATACCTAAATTCACTAGTACGAAAATTTAAATATACGGGAAGTATTTTAATAGAGGACCGAAAATGTGATACAAAAATCTGAAAATGCATTGAAATGGAGAAAGATTCCTTCGAAATGCTAAACAAATTCCTACGAAACAGGAAGATTATTTTCAAAATAAAGAACAGAACACTGAACTGCTTTTGCAGTATCCTATTTGTCAGTGAACGCTGGAAAACTTATTCACATTGAAGAGGCAATTTGAGGTAACAGAGATTGTCGTTTTACAGAAGGATGCTGAGAAAACAATGGAAGAACGACTAAGTTAGAAGGTAAAATACTTAGAATAGAGAAGAGGCAGTTGAAACCTCTAGGATACATTATGAGTAATGAGTGCTTGAAGAATGTAGGGTCGCAGGATATATTAAAGGCAACAGGGACAAGGGAAATCAGCGACTACCTACATAACGAACTTGTGTAAATGAATGGCAAATATAGCCTAAGAGCGATGAGGAAAAGGGAAACATTATTAAAAGGTACAAAGGATAGCATGTAGTGGGAAGACATTCTAACCCATTCCCGAAGAGAAACAGACCATAGAAGAAAATGAATGTTCAATAGAAAATAGCTACTGCCTTTAAAATTACATGCACACGCTGAGACAAGATAGCATTTTTTTATATGTCGGCATTATTATTTTGATTCTAAAATATTGTACTTCCTTAATGTTGAGGATTCTTGTTTAGAAAACCACACAATATAATAATAACAAAAAACAGATATGAGAGGAAAAAGATAAGTGTATTGAACAAAAGATATACAACCTTTGCACGGTTAGTAGATTCAGGAATACGTGTTAGTGGAAGTCAAATATATACAAAGTAAGCCCGGGAAATACGTCTAACTTCTTGCTGACCAACGAGCGGCGGTTCAACTGCTCTGAGAAATACCAACTCTAACAACAACAACAACAACAACAACAACAACAACAACTCAACTGACAACCCTATATTTAGTTGTCCCTCCCAGTTAGGGCAACATGTGACACATGGTCAGTTATAACTGGGATTTCCGGGCTATATGGCCCGGCCAAAAAATGTCTGTCTATTTTTGCCCAGTCGTTCATCTACCCTTCGGCGGAACCACGACTGGGTTATTGCTCTCTACTCGGAAGCAGAGAGCGCCCTCTACTCGAAGTTAGAGAGCTGACAGTGTCATAGTTGCAGAGGCAAATGCCAACTTACAACTCATTATTTAGCTGTCCCTCACAGTAAGGGCAACATATGACACATGGTCAGTTTATATCTAGGCTTTCCGGGCTATATGGCCTGACCAAAAAATGTCTGTCTATTTTTGCCCAGTCGTGCGTCTACCCTTCGGCGGAACCACGACTGGGTTATTGCTCTCTGCTCGGAAGCAGAGAGCGCCCTATACCCGAAGGCTGAGCGCTGACAGTGTCATAGTTGCAGAGGCAAATGACAAATTACAACTCAACTACCGTTCTCTATAAGCAGGATTATTTATATACCATAGAGTGTGTGAAAAGGGGTAACTCCCCAACACTAAAGCACTCTCTTTTGTCTCTCTCATTAACATAGATTTCAAATATATCACTTTTTCCCGTCGTTTATAGCTTTTATAAGCGCCCCTCAAATACCTAATCCGCTAAGAGTAAATAAATTAATTTAGGCTGACATAAAGTTACAATTGTAATTGCAAAGATAATATCAGCTGTTCGCAAATAACATTCGCTTAATGATTGATTTTGCTTAACAGCACCGTCCGTGCATAGAATACTGCTGTCATATATGTTCAGGCGCCCCAGCTGTTTATCTTAGTGTTCTCGACAGGCTGCATATAAGAATCTGTAATGTGATAGGTACTGACTTCGCGGCTCGACTCTAGCCACTTTCTTAACGGCGGGATGTGGTTTCCTTTTGTCTGTTCTATGAATATTTTCATGGCTTCTGCTCCGACAAACTTAAATCACTGGTGCCCCTGCCACAGAGGTTTACTCGTGCAACTAGACTGGCAACAGGGGCTCACCCATTCATAGATAGATCAACCACATGCAGCCTACAATTCTACTCCATTAGCTTCTTTTCTCGCACTTCCCGCCTGTGGAACTCCCTTCCATATTATTGCTTTCCTGACGGTTCCAACTTCCACCTATTTAAATGCAATGTCAATACCCATCTCTTATCCATTTGACTCCAGTTCTTTCTACAACACCCTGTAAATCTTTTCCTTTCTCTTTACTTTTGTGACTGTCATCACACTTCTATTCCCATCCTTATCTTGCCCTTTCTCTGATACCCCCTGTCACTGGTTCGGCTTTCTCTTTACTCTCTCTCTCTCCCGTCTAATCTTTTACTCTTATGTAGCCCCTCCAATCAGTGGCGTTAACGCCTTGCTTAAAGTGAAACGATTAAAAAAATGTCAACCACTGTGGGTTATTTAATGCCGGAATCTAAATGATTTGAACACAATTATTATGTCATCAACCAAATATATTTTGAATGTACTTGTATGTCTTCAATGACAGTTTCAGTCATTTTTTTATAAAATTGTACTGCGGGTATTTTTTTTTTACTATGTTTTGATTATGTTTGAAGGTTTACTCTTTTACCTATAGATAGAACCTTAACAGATGCTACCATGTCGAGTCAGGGTAAAACTGGGAACAACAGCAATTAATAATAGTTTTCAGGAATTAGGCAGCATTCAATGACCGAAAAGCCAGTGTTAGTTAAAATTTATAAAATCTTTCTATCGAAACAATTTTTCAGGTAAATACTTTTTTGTATTTACTGTTATTGTTCTTTTAAGTATTGGGGATTTTTTTGTAACTAAAGCTAACAGTTCTTAATACATCTTAAAAGGTGAAGCGAAATTGATTATACGCAAAAATAAACAAGAAAACTGGGAATTGATAAAGGATGACTCTTTCGAACTAACCCCAAATTTTTAGCTTAATGGAAGAAAGATAGTGGAATCTTTTGGTTATTACTCATTTAGGGTTCTTAAAATGCATTGGAAATATAAATGTACATTCATATGTCTTGCAGTTTCAACATATCTGTAGACGCTTAGGCGTAAAAGCACCCTATGCTTGGTCAACAGCAAAATGTTCTCCCCTGATCAGGCGAAGTCATTTGCCAATAAAAGATTAGAACTCTTTTTGTCTACTTCATTCACCATATTCATCTCTCATTATTATATTTTTCAACCACTAAAAGCTTTCTGCTAAATGCTGATATTAAAACCTATAAAAGAACTGCAAGATAAGTTGCAACAAGTTTTTTGAACAGGTTATTCGAATCAATCCCTCCTCGCAACACGTCACAAATCCTTTTCATCGGCTCGAAAATTTTGCTTCTCCCAAATTGTTTTACACCAGAAAGACCAATTCGCAGGAACGGTTTTCTATGTCACGGGGTCCACGTTGGTCTGTATCAACTGAGCAACGCTTTGGGACTCTACGTAGCTTCTTGTCGCTGGCAATCTCTCCAAGCATGATACAAAGAAATTGTGTGGTATGCATTTTGGACACTAGCCTGCCAAGCGGACACGATGTCGAAGGATGGTAGCTTCGTTGCTGGAGAGACAGTTCCACGGAAGGACCTGGTTGTTTGTGATGAGGTGCTCTTGAATGAAGCGGATTATTATTTGGAGCTTTGTTTGCTGGAACTACTCCAGGCATTTGACATCTCGGTGATACGATGTCTATCTCTCGCAAGCGTAGAGCCCTGAAGACGATTATTCTGCTTCTGATAGTGATTATCTGAATATAAAAAACCTAGTGCAAGAATCTTCTTTACACTGCATGAGCCATTTTGATCCTCTTGTAAAGGTATTAGTTCTAAGTAACATTATTTGAGAAGATGTTGCCAAGGTAAGCAAATTACTCGGTGACTTCTACCGGCCGTCTATTGATATCGATTCTGGGATTTGATGTTACTTTTCCGGGGAGTGGCGGGATTATGATCTTCATACTTTTTACAATGGCCTCCGCCCCGAAGCGTTTGAAGACCGCGTTATACAGGTTTGTCCATCTCTGGTGAGTGATGGCAGTGGTCCACTGTCGAATTGTTCTTCATTACATAAATTCTCGCATGTGGTTAATGTTAAATAGAGTCAATACACAGCAATGCTTAAGACCACCTTAAACTCCAATGATAAACATGGCCGTCCATGTCGTCATGGAGCATACGGATTGGAGAAAGCGGTCTAAAGAGCCAAAGAGGACAGGATTGGCTCATATTACTGGTTTGGAACTTTGTCAAAAGCCTTTTAGAGATACCAGAAGATAAACATTTGTCGTTTTTGTTGCTCACGACTCTTCTGGAGCTTTTCCACGCAGAATTTGACAGAGACAGAATTTATTTATGTCATAATATTTTTGCTTCGGCGAATTGTCCACCACCATTTGTATTATATTGCACCTTGTATTCACTGGTGGTGGCTATAGAAAATTTTAGAAATATACATTTACATATGCCTGTTTTATCTTTTACACACAATATATTCCTGCGCGTATCAAATTCCCCAAGCATTCTTCACATTATGTGACCCAGAAATCTAAATTAACTTTTCAAACTCTAAGCAGGTTTTCTTTACATTTCGTCTTCCTTCAAACGTCTTATTTGTTTATACCTTCTGTCTATAGCATTCTCAGCATCCTTCTGTAGAACCATATCTCTGTTGCTCTTCATTTGTAAGCAAACAATCCAGGAATCACTGGTATAGATAATTGATATTACATCTAATTTCGGCATTTTTTTTTCTCGCAATCCAATATATTTTTCCTCAGTTTTAATATTCTGAGTAGATTTCTGATGGCATTTTATTCTATTCCAGTGCGTCAGTAAATTTTAACCATGTTTCCCATCGTCTGTTACAATATTTTATGTTTAACATTGTGTAATGTCTTGATGTGCGTTGTGGTTGTTAGGGCGCCGCCCCTATCTGACTACATAATGGACTGTTCCTATTGCTATATATAGCAATGGTGGATTCTCTACATGGAGCTTGATAGAGAGTCATACAGAATCACTTGAGAGTCAGACACACTTCCGGTGGCGTACCGAAAGTAATCACGTATTCACACGTCGTACGACGGATTGGACTATTGTATCTTCCCTACTGTAAATATACTAATCACTTCTGTACCTACTAACCGTCTTTCCGCGGAATACAACTTATATTCTGATTCTGTTGTTGAGTTATTCATTATTACTTGGCGACATAACAGTGGTGCGGTGGATATCGACTCGGAACTACAACTCGGAGAGCCGAGTCGAATTCTAGTTGAATTCCTTGCATTCACTTACGCACAAATACCCTTGGAAAAGGTATTAACCCGTCTCTTTCCTCCAGTTATGGGTTAAATAATAGGACAGATTGGGTTCTATAGCCTTGGTTGGCAACCAGCCTACCACAGAAAGCAATGGCAAGCTACTGCGGGATAACCTTCTGCTCAGTCAGTCATCTGTCGAGATCGCCCAAGCATGTATCACGTATGGCACCTAACTGACTGAATGTCTTGATACTAAACTGGACAAATGATATCTCTAATCTTTGGCTGTTCATCTTAATACATCTAGGTGATCTCCTATATAACAGTATGTGCTCTTCTATCCTTTTCCATTATTGAGAGATAGAAACAATCCTCAAGGAGACATGGCTAAGTGGATACAGATGTTTATTTCTAGTGATTTGACTTAGAAATTTGTGAGTTCAGTGCCAGGCTACAGTAGTAGTGTACAAATAATTTAAGAGCTAAGTTAAAGGGATATAACTATATGGCTACCAGACGCCAAATCGAACATGGAATGAGAATGATATACCCCAATAATAAAAAAAAATGTTAGTCTCAAAATTCCTAGCACATGAAGATGACCGGAGCGTACAACGAACGAACTGTTGTAAATATGGCAATAAAAAAGAGAACTACAGTCGAGACAATGTAAATAATAACTCATCTCAGAGTTATAGACAACGACTGAAGGAAGAATCCTATATGTCCTCTGCGTTAATACTCTGCCTGATAATTTTTTAGAACTCTTCGAATGAGCATTAATGTTGTCTCAGAACGTCTCCTTACCCGATCTTTATGTCTTTTGAGGACACTTCCATTGGTAGTTTTGATGTCTTCTATTTTGACACATTTCAATGGATCGATGTTATACCAATTATGAATTAGATTTTTTTTTTCAAATCATTTCCAAATATTTTAATTCATTGCTTTATTCGTTCGGCGCCCAATTTCTCTTTATTTATAGCTAGCGTGTCTTCAATCGATTGATATCATTATTTGCCTCTGCGATAATACAAAGCAAACAGAAGCTCAGGCCAGATGAGAAATGGATTTCCAATAATCTTACCCGTCTCCAATCCCACCTCACTTTGAAATCTGTATTACCTCAGATAAGATCGATATCCGGTCGATATCTTTAATCGGCTTTGTTTCGTTTTACTTTTTTTTCTAATTTAAGATATTTTACAGAATTTTTTTTAAATTTTTATTTTACTCTAATCTGATTGGTTGTCCAGTGTTTGGCACACTGTTTAGGGTTTCGTTTGACTGCTTTTCACTGTTGATGTGAAAATAAAGAATTTTTTTATTTCGATTTTTCTTTTCAATCATTTAAATCGCGTTAAATCAAAAGATTTTAATTCAGTGTTTTAGAAGTTAAAGGGTTGGATCTAAGTTGTTTGTTTTTTATCGTATGAGTTCTTTTTATTCGACTTTTCAACGCCATCGTCATATTTATAAGTCGTCTTTTTAATTTACACAAAACTAGGTGTTTCTCTCTCGACCAATACTTATTTATTATGGTATTATATTTTCTGTTTTTTGTTTATAAAAACATTTATCTTTTTTGCTAGATTTTTACAAAAGATTTTCGGCACCATTTTTTATTTCTTTTTTTTTTTATCTTGAGTCGCTTTTTTTAATTATCACGAAACTTTTAAATTCATTTTCTCATACATCAGTTCTTCTTTATTTACCTATTGGAAAATCTTATTTATTTCCCCGTATTTTTATTCCTTACAGGTTAATCCTTTTCTATTTTGTCCTCATCGTCACATTCTTTTTCTTCTTTTTCCTCTTTTCTGGGGCACCTGTTTTAATTTGTTATATTCTACCACTTTCTCAAGACAGGCTTTTCCTTGTTTCTTCTTCTTCTTCTTCTTCTTCTTCTTCTTTCTTCTTTCTTCTTCTTCTTCTTCTTCTTCTTTTTCTTTTTCTTTTCATTATTATCATTCCTACTCCTCTAACGCATTTTTTATTCCCTCTCGTCCTCTTTTTACCTAATTTTTCTGCCCCTCTTCTTCGTGTCTTGTTCTTCCTCTTCTTCTTTGGCTTCTCCTTTTTTAATACTTTTCCTTCCTTCTTCTCCTCTTCTTCTTCGACTCCTTATTTACTTCTTCTTTCTCCTCCTCCTCCTCTTCTTCTTTGAAATCTTCTTTGGCTCCTACTCCTTCACTTCTTCTTTTTCTTTTTTTCAGCCATCTACTGCTTTCTAAATATTTTCAATATTTCTCTTTACACAATTTGCCCCCAAACTAAGAAAATCGAGTTTTTGAAAATATTTCTTTGTATTCTTAAATTTCTTTTCTATCATTGACGACTATATTTGTGTTTTTGTTTTTACAAAATCCTTTTCAACTGTGGTTGTGTTATTTTTTTTTCCGAAAATGTTTTAATCATTATTACGTTTTAACCAATATCTCTTTCTTTTGTCTGGTATAATGAATGTAATCTGTCATATTTCCTTTTAGAACCGATAATTCTTAAAAGTAATATTAAAAGTTAAGCGATAACGGTTCCTCTGAGAGCGTCATCTACTGTCATTATTATCTGTAGTTTGTATTTCCTCTTCATTTTGCCATCGCCTTAGTACACTTCATGAGTAAAATGCACTCCTCCATTTTGGAAATTATCTTCATCTTGTCTAAAAGATATCATAGTCCTTTTACAGTTTTTTTTAACCTCGTGACTTCAAGTGTGCGTTTCTCTATAACACTGCGGTAATGAAATCTTGGTCCTTTGTTGATTCCTTCCTTAGAAAATTTATTACTGACTTACTTTGAGATTTCTGCGATCATGACTGGACAATTCAGTATTTAATGGTTACTTCATAAAAAAGGCTTCGTGCCATAATTTCTTGTCCGAATTTTAAAATCCAAATTAGTTTACTTTTGAGTTCTTTAAGGATAAACTAGCAATATAGAGAATATTAGTCGATATGTTTTTATAAATTTTGTTTGTTAGCAAATATATTAGAAGTGTATGGAGAAACTGATTTAGTTGCTTACTATTATCAGTCGAGGAGACACACCAAGTTAGAATGGGATATTATAATTTGTTTTTAAAGCCATGAATATTATTGAAACTTGATAAAACTGTGCAACCCAATTATATAGACACTTAATGGCCAATTTAGCCCACGAACGGCACGAGAATCTATTTAAAAGAGTTTTTCATAATCCTAGACAAACACGAACCACAAAGCACATGGTCTATTTATCAGTTGTAATCTAAACTTTCCTGTATGCCTGTGATACATCGGTACTCTACCGAAAAGACATCCGCAATCTTGAAACATTCCATCAAATGAAACTTCGTCAAATTCTGCTTAATACATGCCGCGACTGAATCAGGAACAGCGAAGTTCCCCTCCGCGCAAAGACGGAGAGCTTATAAATCATGATTCACTACCGACTTCATTGGGTCCGACATCGTAACTAAATATCAGACAAATCCCGGACCTCCTCTCTTGCAAGAGGCCAAGTTAAGCCTCACGTCGTTGATTCAAGCATCAGCTCAAAAACATTTTGAGGACAGAAATCGATCAGGGGAATTGGGTGATGGAAGGTGCCGTAAGGATCTATTTGAGAGAAGTAATCCATGAATAAACAACATCATTCGAAATGCCCAGAAGACAAATAGAAGAGCCCCCCAAAAAATCAAAGCTCTCCCTCCTCTGAGCCCTTCTACCCTAACATGCATTGGCTGCGGAGGTTTCTTCAAATCTAACATTGGACTCATTTCACAAACAAGAAACTGTCTATGAGCCTTCAAATACTCGTTCCGTCAACGAACGACGAACGGGTCAACGGTTAACATACGATGAACTGTACCTATCTACCAAGTAATCTCCTACGATTTTAACAACATATTCTTGCTAAACATTGCGTTTTATGTGGATATTGTTAAAGTCTTTCCTAGTCTGATAAAACCGACAACAATGAGTATCACGTTATCTGCAAGAGCTTGCGGTGCAAAATGAATGCTCATCATTGTTCTAAAATGTCGTAAATATGTGTTCAAACGCATGCCTATGCTGAACGAGAATGTATACTGTGGAAAAAGATGTTTATTACTCAGGACAAATTAATTCGTAACAGACTAAATCGAGTACCCTGATTCCGAATCCGTACACAGAATTGTCAGATGATTTTTAAGATATTGAAATAGCTAAATGTTATCATAAGTAATGCTCTAATATAGTTTATTTTTTCTCATTATCTTTTACTCTCAATGACTTCTTGCGTCTTACTGGCACTAATGTTGAAATTAAATTATATATATATATAATAAAATGTTTTTCTTTCGTAAATTTAGCTTCTTACTCCATTTTTGTGTTTCGGTATAAACCTAACTAAATTATACATTTAATAAATAAAAATATTGGCAAACCCGATTTGCAATTTGCAATTTATAACAGCCTTAATTCAATAAATGCTAATTCGTAAATTAATCATTCAAATATAAAATCAGTCAGTTCATAATATGCACCTGATTATTTATATATACATATAAGTTATATTATATACGAATGACACGGTACTGCGGTTATTTTTACTTGTTGGCTTTGTTGGGTCATGTAATTTAATAATTTTGTATTTAGTTAATAGTCCATTCTTTTATCAGTCAGTTAAGTGCCATACGTGATACATGCTTGGGCGATCATGTCTTGAAAGAGACATGATTGACTAGGCATATGATTATCCCGAACTAGGTTGCCATTGCTTTCTGCGGCAGACTGGTTGCCAGCCAAGGCAATAGAACTCAATCTGTCCTGTAGTTTAACCCATAACTCGAGGGAAGAAACAGATTAGTACCTTTCCCAAGGTTATTTGTGTGTAAGTGAATGCAAGTAATTCAAATGGAATTCGAACTCGGCTCTTCGATTTGTCGTTCCGAGCCGATATCTACTGCAGCACAACACGCATCCTACTTTATATACATTTCTTGAAATAACACTGGCAAAGTAGTTTAGTTACTGTGCATGTTAACTGCTGGTTCACGTACATTTATAATTCTGCATTTAGTGTGTAATACCTTTTTATAGATGTTTCATTATATACAACCGAATATGTATATATATATATATATATATATATATATATATATATATATAGTTATAGGTGTCAGTTCATTCATGAAGATAATCTAACATGATTACGTTAATATAAAAATTAATTGATAAATACATATAGAGAGCTCGATGGGTGTTAACCAGAGCGATATGAAGTTTATAAAATTTATAAATTTCACACTTTATATATATATATATATATATATATATATATATATATATATAAAGTATATTTACTAGAAAGCTAAACGCTATAATACTAAATGCAATAATGATGCTAGAAGAAAACTCAAAAGCCCTGTTAGTATCTATCGATGGAGAGTCTCCATATGTTAATATTTTTGCCGGAGTCTTGTATGGAATCACACTTGTGCTCTAGTTAATCATTATATGTCATTATTTTGCATTGTGAAATTCTGTGAGCATAATCTAAGAAAGAGAACTGGAGCTCAAACAAGCAAGAAGTCTAAAATATCTGCTTGAACCCATCACAGATGCAGATTATATATTGCAGATAAGATCGTACAAGCTCATGAAATATTGCTCATCCTACGAAACAACTGAAGGAATCGATCCTTATTTAAATGCTGACAACGTTTACGTGCTTTAATCAACAAGTATCTGTCAGCTCTCTGAGTGACAAGCCATGAAAAATAATCAGACTCTTCATCTTTCTTTGAAAATGTACAATCTAGCTTCTTTTCCAGTCGTTTGGAGAATGCCAATTAAGCCAGGCTGATATTTCAGGGTTTTAGAAAATCAAAATTGTACATAATGTGAATGCTGGGGTTTGATGTAATAATTACTGACAGTAAATATTAGATCCATAGCTTTCACTAATATTTGTGTATTTTGTTTTAAAATAATCTGAAGAATGTACGGAAATACCTAGTTTCAACAGGTTTACACCTACAAACTAACTTGAAAAAAGATTTCTTCCACTAAAAGTAATGTGTACATGAGAATTGGGATAAGCATGTGTCGCAAAGAAAATAGTTAAATATCCGATTTAACAGATGAAATGAAACGACGGTTCTTTCACGTCATAATCGTTTCTACCTGAATATATAACATCCCATATAAACAGGGTCTCCATAAATTTGTCCACTTTAAAAAAAATTATAACTTTATTTGTATTTGCCATAGAAATAATTTGTAAAAAAGAAGAATAGAAAGAAGTAAATCTATAATTTTTAAGGTTTTATTGAAGTTTTAATTATGTTTCCACATTAGCAATACAAAGTTAAACTCATCATTTTGGTAAAATTACTGTGTCAGCTGAAATAAAAATGAAAATCTCATATACCAATTGTCAATAATGACATGCATGATGCTTTGATTTATTGTTGGGTGCATTGATTTAAAAAAAATAATGCTATATTTTTAAATAGGTTTTTAGTATTTTAGATGGTGATTTGAGTACAGAAACTGGTTCTAAGTATCGCTGTCCTTTGCTATGTGTTTGCATTTTGTTTTTTCTTTAAGGCTTTCTGGGTTCATATGAATTTTTTGGGACTTTGTGCTTGAATAATGTTTTTAATTTAACGTTGTTTCTCTACTGCATAGTTTCTTCTTCTTCTTCTTCTTCTTCTTCTTCTTCTTCTTCTTCTTCTTCTTCTTCTTCTATTTCACGCTTCCTTCATGACGTGGCCTATCACAACTTTCCCCAATTTTGTGTCTTTTGAAGATCTAGGTAAACATTGTTGTTCCGCTATCTCCAATAATCCCTGCTCTGTCTGCCATTTACACAAGCCCTTTAAATGGGTTATGCGCTGAGTTCCGTATTCCCTCTTGCCATCAATATGTTCTGTGAATGTCAAATTTTCTACGTCCACTTTCCTTATTAATTGATTCTTTCCTCAATATGTGTTCAACTGTCTTTTTTGAATGTTAAGCGTAATTGTCTTTTCAATTTCAATTTTCTCAAAAGCTTCGTCGTTGCAAAATCCTAATGTAGTGCTTATACAAACATAACACAATCTATATATTCGGTGAAAAGTTATCCTTGATAATATTTTAAAATATAGCCGAAAGTGCTTGAATAAATAAAGCATTCAAACAATTTTATTTAACTTATTTACTGAAAAGAGAAACTTATAAGATTACACAAACATCTTATACAAAAAACTTAAACACGGAAACTTATCTGTCATTTCAACGAAACTTGTATAGATAGATAGATAGATTCAATATTTTACATTTGGAGAATAGCCAATTGCACAGTTTCTCTAAAGCCTGCTTCATCAACTCCAAGTAAGAGTTATAATGAAGAAATTTCTGTGTGGCCGGAAGTTAATGTTAGAAAAAGGAAAGAGGCTAAAATGGAGGATACGGTTGTAGTGGTAGCTATAATGCTTAGTTGATAGTGGTTAATGATGAAGTAGGCCAGACCGTTTGCACGAGAGTTCAAGGTTAAATAGTAACAATAAATTTAAGGGGTATCATGTCTATAAAATTTAATTCTAACCAGTGTGATTAAATTTAGGTTAAGGATTAATATAACAATTAAATGGGAAGGAAGGTAAAAAAGACTAATTATTAAATTCACAGTTTTTAAAAATAATGTGGAATAGAGGAAAGCATCTATTCAGTTCCATTTTAAAGAAATTTAAATCTACTTTTATGTCAGCACTTGGTATCCAATTTATTTCTCTGATTGGAAAGCAAATTTTGATTACGATGATTTAATCTTTTTATTACTAAGCACAGATTACATCTGTCACTCAGACTATTGAGGGTACGTCCTGAACGTATTAATTTCCAATCGAATTGTGGATTCAGATATTCAAATATTTGCTCTGTAAATTAAATTTACATTGAGGTCTGTTAGATCAGTATTAATATTTAATCTAATATTACTAGGGTCCATTATGATTACTTACCAAATATTTACCTTGATTTAGTACCGATATATATATATATATATATCTATATATATAAAGAACCTCAAGATAGCCAAAACCTACCGCGGTTTCACACAACGGCTCGTCAGGCCCTGACGAGCCGTTGTGTGAAACCGCGGTAGGTTTTGGTTATCTTGAGATTCTTTATGTGTCTTTGCTCTACTTTTGCTTTTCAATTGTACTTTTGCATTTGTTTGTATTTGTATCGAGCACTTTTTCTTCTTTTTTTGTGGTTGGTTCCGTTTGGGTTTTTTTTCTTTTCTGCGGAGTATCGTATGTCCTGTCTTTATTCCGCGGATTTCTTTTTTTCCCCCCTCTTATCCAACGCCTTAGTGCGACGGACGTTAACGGAATTAGGTTCTGTCTGTTATTCGTTTTTCTTAAAGTTTATCTTAGTATAAATTTAGGATTTAGATACTTGCAGAGTCTGTTTAATTATTATTTTGAATATAAATATATATAAATATATATATATATATATATATCATACAAACTAGTGAAAGAACACATAGATTAAAACACACTGTTCAACATACAACCTGAAGAAAAACAGTCGGCCAGTTAAGTGTCATGCGTGAAACACGCTTGGGCGATCATGTCTTGAAAAAGACATGACTGACTGGGCAGAATATTATCCCGTAGTAGGTTGCCACTACTTTCTGCGGTAGACTGGCTGCCGACTAGGGCTATAGGAACCCAATCTGCCCTGTTATTTAACCCATAACTGGAGAGAGGAGACGTATTAATACATTACCCAAAGTTGTTTGCGCGTAAGTGAATGCAATGAATTTAACTGGAATTCGAACTCGGCTCCCCGATGTCTCGTTCCGAACCGATATCTACTACACCACAGCGCACATATTATTTGTGTAGTGATATTATGCTTTCTTATGCTTTTATAAACCATTGTAATAACAAAATTAAATTTTATAAACCATTTTAATAACAAAAATACTACAAGCACTCAACTAAATCCTCGACAAAAAACAATGTAGTGTATCAATTTAAATGCCCGTTCAGAGATTGTATCTCTGGTACTAATAATAAACCCACTACATATAATGTCACCTTTCTGATCAGAGTACAATTAAACAACATTTCTCAGAAAAACATAACTATGTAGGTAATATCAGACAGATTTTCGTCAACAATACAATAATCCTTACTCATACACACAGTAAAAAGAACCTTCAGATATTGGAGGCCATCTACATTAAATCAAAACAACCCAAACTTAATAAAATCACGTTTAATTCTGGTCATAACACATTACATTCTATTTGAATATATGTTTCTGATATAATTTCGAGCTATGACGCGATGTGACGTCATAGAACCGCATTCCAAAGTTGTGAACTGCGTTTGCTATTTTTGGTAACTGTTGCCGTTGCTTAGCGGAGTTTTATGTTAGCACAAGATAAAATCGTCGCTGATAGTGAAGGTTTTTGCGTTAACGTCCTTGTAACCTCTCTGAAGATGGCTCGTGTGAGTCGAAAGCTTAGAACAAACTTAATAAAAAATTATCCAAATGTTGTTGAATTTTTTACTTTATTTTCAACTGAAATTAAAGCCAAAATACGATGTTTAGAACGGCTCTTGATTAAACATAATAGACATTCATTGGTTCTTATATTTAACTGTATTTGTTTAGAATATATATATATATATATATATATATATATATATAAAGAGATTTTAATGTACCCGTCATTACGGGTACCTTCTTTCTGGAGTCAAATTAACTGCGTAATCTATCTGAGATCAATCAATTTAGAGTCCCTACCCGCTGCTTGGACACTTGGAGGACTTCGCACCCAATGTATGCATAACCCCATTCTTTCTATCTCCTGAAAAAGAATTTGGAAAAAGAATGTGTGAAGAGAAAATAACGTAAGTAATAAACAAAGCAAAAAGAAACACCAACAAAGAAAATTCATGGCAAAATGATAAACAGAGACTGAGACGAATGAAAAGCAATATTTTAAGTATTGCTGCCTTAAATTTAATTTTTTCATTCCACTTTTCATATTTTAAATTTGGTGAAGGGAAAGAATATTTTCGTTTATTCGAGATGTCTTCAATTTGACGCTGCCGCAGGACGAAGTAAACGATAATCATTTTTAATCATGAACTACTCGAGCGCATACAGTCTTTTACTGGCTCATATGAGTCAGGGTGTATAGAGATTTTCTAAGCGTAGCTTAAATGTGGCACAAGGCCGAAAATTAGAGACACCTAGTGAGTATCGAAATCACTACTCAATTGTAACGATTTAACGAGACAAGCTTGCTAACCATTACACGAGTCAGACTATATAATGGCTCCAAGGATAATGAAATAGACACATTGCCAGCCCTTTGAGAAAACCATTCAACATTGTAATAGGTGGACCAGATGGTTTTCAAAATATATCTGTTTGATTCACGTAGAATTTTGCATTTTAAACGCTAAAACTGTAGATGACTAATATGTTGTCATTTTTCATCATATTTTGATTTCTGATAAGGTCACACTAATTACCAAGTCTGAGGGAAGACCTGAGGCATGTCATGGTGTGTAATTATGGCTCGAGTTCATGATTTTTCTATCACTTCTAAAATCTCTAGCGTTACATAGACAAAGTTATCTTTAGTGTGTGGGCTGTACTTAAAAAGACAATTTTTTGTATATCTCTTAAGCTGGAGTTACCAGGGATTCTTTCAATGTATTGCCTTGCTCCATTTTCATCATTCCGAGTGCACCTACTACCACTGGCATGATTCTTGTTTTCAATTTCCACATTTTTTCTATTTCAATTTCTAGGTCTCTATATTCTGACATTTTTGAATTCTTTGGTTGGTATGTTACAATCCGCTGGACAAGCCATATCAATTAATAGGCAAGTTTTTTCTTTCTAGTTTTAACAATAATGTCCGGTTTATTTGCTTTAATTTTTCTGTCTGAAAATGTCGTAATCCCATAGAAGGGTTATATTTACTATTTCTTTACCCGGGCTGGGTGATATTCATAGCAGTGTTTGTTTACATATATTCCATAGTGTTTGCACATTGTCCAATGTAAATATTTCCCCACTCTATAGTGACAATTTTTATATTCATTTGGGACAAGTACAGAACATCCTGAGATTAGATGGTCTATTTTTTTTTTTTTTTGGTATTTATCACAGAACCTGCATTTTGGATCCATATTATTATGTATAATATTTGCCTGAAAGATCCTGGTGAAAAGATTTTGATCTTGCGCTGTACGAATAAAGCCTTCAGTCTCAGACTTTAATCCAGATGCACGTAACCATCGATAAGCATTAACTTTATCAATATTTGATTTATTAACACGTTCTGGTTATTGGTCATGCAGAGGTTTGACTTGCCAGCGTTGTTACATCTGTTCAGGCGATTTATCCTTGGCTTTCTTTTTCATATTTTTGCCGCAATATTTGGTTCTTGGCTTTTGTTTTTCTTTTCTACAGAAACTTTAGAGGATTATTATTATGTCATTTTTCATCATATTTCGATTTCTGCTTTGGTCTCACTACCAACCAAGTCTGCGGGGAGACCTAAGGCCGGTAGTGGCGTGTTGTTATGGCTCCATTTCATGTTTTTCTATCTTCCCTATCATCCTCAGCATTACATAGATAAAGTTTTCCTTAGTGTGTGGGCTGTACTTAATAAGACAATTTTTTGTATGTCTCTTAAGCTGGGGTTTCCAGGGATTCTTTCAATGTGTTGTTTTGTTTCATTTTTTATCATTCCAAGTGCACCTACTATCACTGGCACAACTCTTGTTTTCAATTTCCACATTTTTTCTATTTCAATTTCCAGGTCTTTATATTTTGACAGTTTTTCAAATTCCTTGATTGCTATGTTACAATCCGCTGGACAAGCCATATCAATTAATAGACAAGTTTTCTCCTTCTGGTTTTTAACAATAATGTCTGGCCTGTTTGCTTCAATTTTTCTGTCTGTGTAGATGGTGTAATCCCATAGAATGGTTACATCTTCTATTTCTGTAACCGGTGCTGGATGATGTTCATACCAGTGTTTGTTTACAGCTTTTCCATAATGTTTGCACATTGTCCAATGTAAATATTGCCCAACTCTATCGTGGCGATTTTTATATTCGTTTGGGGCAAGCACAGAACAGCCTGAGATTAGGTGGTCTATTGTTTCTTGGTGTTTATCACAAAACCTGCATTTTGGATTCATATTATTATGCATAATATTTGCCTGAAAGTTTCTTGTGAAAAGACTTTGGTCTTGTGCTGCAAGTATAAATCCTTCAGTTTCAGACTTTAATCCAGATGCACGTAACCATCGATGAGTATTAACTTTGTCAACATTGGATTTATTGGCACGTACTGGATATTGGCCATGCAGAGGTTTGTCTTGCCAGCGCTGTTTCATCTTTTCAAGAGCTTTATCTTTGGCTTTCATTTTCATATTTTTTGCCGCAATAGTTGGTTCTTGGCTTCTGTTTTGCTTTTCTACAGAATCTACTAAATGTAAATCTTGTTTGTATTTACTGCCTTCTTTATTATTGAATATTTTTTCTTTCTTTCTTCATGTTGCCTTACTAATTGTATCATCCAATCCTTTGTTGTTTCTATGTATGTTAGTAAGCCAATAGTTGTTGTCTTGTATGACAATTCCAGCTGAATAAGACCTCTTCCACCTTCTTTACGGGGTATGTATAGACGGTCTACATCAGCCTTTGGATGATGCATCTTATACTTAGAAAGAAGCTTTCTTGTTTTAGCATCCATTCGTCTGATGTCGTTTAGAGTCCAGTTTAAGATGTTGAAGCTATATTGGACAACTGGGATTGCAAGGCTATTAATGGCCATAACTCTGTTCTGTGAATTTAATTCAGTTTTTAATATCATTCGTAGCCTTCTATAGTACTCTTTACGCACTATTTCTTTCATTTTTTTATGGTGAATGTTTTCGCTCTCATTTACATCTAGGTATTTATAAGCTTCTTCTGGTTTCAATTCTTTTATTGTTACAGCAGGGTCTAGGCTAATTGAGGATGTTTCTTGTATTGATCCACGTAAAACTGTAGCTTTAGCACATTTATTCAAATTAAATTTCATTCCAATGTCTTCGCTGAAGCATTTTACAGTTTGCAGAAGACCTTCCAGCTCATTATCATTCTTAGCATATAACTTTAAGTCATCCATGTAAAATAGATGGCTTATTTTCTTTTGGCCTATTTTATAACCACATTATTATTATTATCATTATTATTATTATTATTATTATTATTATTATTATTATTATTATTATTATTATTATTGATATTGGATTTATGCTATGGTCATTCTACCTAGGAAGTCAGCGAAAAAACCTAAGGCGTGTAGTTATTTATTGTTATGGCTACATATCATTATTTGCTTCTCTAACTTTCATAACATCCCTAGCATTACATAGACAAATTTCTTAGTTTAATTATAAAGACAATATTTTGTATTTCTCTTAAGCTGGGATTTCCAAGGACTTTTGATGGAATGTGTTGTGTTATTTTTATCATTCCAATCACACGTACTATGACTGGTACTATTATTGTTTTATTTTCTACATGTTTTCTGTTTTTATTTCCAGGTCGTCACACATCAAAAGTTTTAAAAACTCATTAGTTGCCTGGGAAAGCCGTATCAATTAATAGGCAGGTTTTTCTTTTCGGCTTTTGTCGATTATGTTTGGTCTATATACAACAATCATATCTGTAATGACATTGTAATCACATAACATTGTGATTTATTTCTGTAAATAGTGCTTGATGATGTTTATATCAGTGTTTGTAAACCTTTTTTCCAAAGTATGTGCACATTGTCCAATGTAAATATTGCCGCACTCTATATTAAGGGTTTTTATATTAATTTGGTGCAAATACAGAATATGTTTCAGATTGGATGGCTTATTGTTTCCTGGTAGTTGTTTACAGAACTAACATTTTGTATCCACAATATTATATATGATATTTACCTGAAAGATCCTAGTGACAAGACTCTAGTATTTTGCTGCAAGAATGAAGCCTTCCATTTCTGCCTTAAATCCAGATGTTTGTATCCATCAATGCGTGTTAACTATATCAACACTGGCTTTATTAGCATGTACTGGATATTGGCCATGAAAAGGTCCGTATGACAATTCCAGCCTTTCAAACTTCTTTACGGCGTATGTATAGAAGACATATATCAGCTTTTGAATGATACATGTAATGCTTAGAAAGAATATTTCTTGTCTTAGAATCCATTCGTCTGATGTCGTTTAGAGTCCAGTTTCATATATTAAATGTAGATTGAGCTATACCTAACTTGTTTAATTTTCTTTATTTTTTCTAAGGTATATCTTTATGTCTGTGAGACTGTCTGTTTTGTTTTGATGATTATTCTTTTAGCTGCTACTACTAATGATGTCTATATTGCTTCATTGAGACTCATATGCGGTCAGCTTCACCGCAAATTTATTTGAGTGCTGCCTTGTAGAGTTTAAAAGTTATGTGATATTCTTTTGTTTGATTTTTGTTTTGGAAGTTGTTCTACTTCCTCTATTTCTCTATTTTGTGTATGATTATATGCCTCATCATTTCTTCCTTGTATTTTTGTATACGATACTCGTGTTCAGGAAAATAATTCGGGTCAGTTTGTTTTGAACTCGATTTATTGCAGATTTTTGAGCCACGAAGATCACTAAGCCTTTCCAACTTTTCCAAAATTTCAGCCTTATCTTCATAGTGATTAGTGTGCATCAGTTTCTTTATTATTATAATAGACTTGTGCGATTTTATTAATTTTTACGTCCATTTCTGGTTCAATTTCATGTTTTATTGATTCACCTGTACTGGTTAGAGTTATTTTTACTTCTTTAATTTCAGCCTCTCTCAATCGGTTATTCTCGTGATGTGCCTTCTTACATTGGCTTGTTTATTTTCGTCAATGTACTTTCTAAGTGCTTGTCGAAACTTTTATTGCCAAATTTCACATGTTTGGCGTATGATGTTTTTCTGAGGTTTGTTCAACACTTACTCGAATGAAGTCTTACCTATTTTGTTAAGTTTTACATTTTTCTTTCCTTAAATGAATGGGTGTGTATCTAGTTGGTGATTAACGATAAATTTTGACACATTGTTGTAAGAAAATTTATCGTAAATCTTCAGGCCGGTATAAGTGAAGATATAAATATACTGTTTGATTAAAAACAGTATATCTACTCAAATACGACTAAAAATTAAAAATACTGTTCGAATATATATATATATATATATACAAAAAATAAATAAATTTGTTAATTAATCAAAAATATTATTGCCACTACTATCCCTTAGTCCTTTTAACGAAATTTATTGTTAAAAAATAATGAAAAAATAAGTTAACCTTCGATTAACAATGTTTAGAATTTATAAAAGGATATCGTATCATTGATGTCAAATTTAAAATAATAATAATAATAACAATAATATTTACTATTATTGTTAGAAAACTAGTTGATTAGGATCATTAAAAGATAAACAGAAAAATTAATGAATAATAAAAAGAAAATTTTCTATTTATATAAAAATATTAGTAAAAGTAAAATTTCATATTTACGTTATTAAAGAAAAAAATTCATACTTAAGTTTTAAGAAATTTCATACATAAGTTTTGAAAAATTTCATGTTTATTTTTTTTAAACAGTTCCTATCTACAGTTTTAAAGAAAAATCATGTTTGAACTTTTTAAGAAAAAAATTCATATTTGTTAAAAATTTTGGTTTTACGTCTAAAAAAATTAATATTGACATTTTTAAAGAAAATACATATTTACGTTTTTAAAGATAAAATTCATATTTATCTTTTTAAAGAAAACAAGTCATATTTACGTTTTAAAAGAAGAAAAATATATTTACGTTTTTTAATAAAAAAAAGTTAGATTTTTTAGGAAAAACATGTCATTCTTGTCATTATTGTTATTATTATCAAAGACAATAATGTGACGTCTCCGGAGCTTAAGTAACATATGATTACAAATGATTGTAATTTGACAAAGAATTTAAAGTGCAAACTATTAACAGGAGTGTTTCGTAAGATTTACTTTTTTTTTTACATACAATGCGTGAAAGAACATACGAGGCCCTGCCCTCATCAACCGCTAAAGAAGAGAGGTAACACAATTTCGGTGGATAAGGTAGTAGTGCCACCCATGACGCCATAAGTAGCTTTTGCCACCGGACAGGTTATTGTTAGTTTTTTTTTCTTTTTTGTGTAAATGTCTCCGTCTCTTGATACTTTTTACAACTGCAAGTCAGATTTTGAATGCTGTTTTAAAAGCGTTTGCTCTTGATCGCTAACCAGTATACAAAGCTCGCGTGAGGACGGTTATTCTGTTCCATAAGATTTATAGTAAGCCATTGTTTCATTACACGAAAAGAAACGTTTGTCAAATACTCATATTTCTTGTAATTTTATATATTTCTTTACATTTATTTAAAGAAAAGAAACATACTTTCGAAATATAGTAAGCTGTAAAACACGGTCTCATCTTTTTGTTATTGTTGTTGTTGTTGTGGTTTTGGTTGTATCTTTGTTGTTGACAGTTCAGGGAGATAGCGGTATGTAGTAAAAGGAAGACTCAAAAATGTAAAAGCCAGTATAATTTATCTTCATGTTTGAAGTAATCATGTGATTATCTTATCTTCTTTTGTCCTATCACAAGACAAAAATTTTTCACATCCACCATCTTAATTATACCGTCATTTCAAATTACAGTCGCCATTACTGAAATTTTTCGCTTATCGCCCCACTGTTTTTTTTTTCACTTTTCAGCTTTACTTATATATATATATATATATATATATATATATATATATTGAGTGTGTATTTTAGGATTAGTGTTTATATGTATGTACTGTGTATTTTTTTGTAAATGTATGAAAGTTTTCATTTATTTTATGCATTATCTGTTTTTAGTTTTGCTTTGCTTTTTCTTGTTCCATTCGGTCGACATGCGATTCTATCAATACAAAGCGCGATATTACCACCATATTCTTATGAATCCGAAAGTATTATTTTCTCTATTCTATCTTCGGGTTTTATGTCTCATTTATTTATTTATTTATTGGTTATTGCTTATTATCACATTGGAAATCTTCTTAATATTTCTTTTCTCAGTTTAACTTTATTCTTTTACTGTTCTTCACCATATCGAATTTTTCTCTTTTCTTCATTTTTCTTATATTTAATTCTTCTTCTTCTTTTTCTTCGTGATCATTGTCATTATCACCACTCTTTTCTATGCCATCTTTACTATTCCTATCTTTTCACCCTTATATACTTCTTTATCTTCACTTTCTATTACATTGTAAAGTTATTATTATTATTATTATTATTATTATTATTATTATTATTATTCAAATTTTCTTTCTACATTACGCTTCATTTTTATTTTTTCTTTCTCACATTATTTTTTCTTCATCTATATCATTATCTATTTTTCTTTTATTTTCTTTTTCCGATTGTTATTTAAAATTTCAGTTTACATTTATTTTTATGTGATTTTCTTCTTTTAATTAATTATCTTTGTTCTTTTTCTTGTTCTTTTTCTTTTTCTTGTTCTTGTTCTTCTTCTTCTTCTTCTTCTGCTTCTTCTTCTTCTTCTTCTTCTTCTTCTTATTATTATTATTATTATTATTAGTAGTAGTAGTAGTAGTAGTAGCAGTAGTAGTAGTAGCAGGAGGACAGGGATTATTTTTAAATACTGTATTTTCTTTCATTAATATTGTTTTTTTCTACTGGCGTTTTATCATAATCGTATGAAGTTTTAGATATTCTTCATCAAAATAGGTTGCAGAATGTTTTCTTCGATTCCATTTTATATATTTAATTCCGTTTTCTTTAATATTTTTATAACATAGAACCTTTCTTGTTTGAAATTTTCTCAGTCTTCTCCACTCCAATATTTCTCTATATTTCGGAGATGAGGCATTGTAACTAATTACACTGTTTACATTATTCGGACTCTTGTCCTCATCTTCACATCAATATTCACGACATTTGGGCCGTTGTACGCTCCGGTTTTCTTCAAGTAACTGAAATTTCGAAATGTAGCCTTTATTTCGTCCATCAGGGTAGATTGTTCTAGCTTTACAAGACATGGCTCTTCCAGATGCCACAGTATCAGTTAACTCCTTTTAACTCAATTCTTGAATTTTTTATTCACCTCTGCTCTAGCCAGGTGTTGAACTCGCAATACTTTGTGTCAATTCACTGGATTCGATCCACTCCTTTCCGTTTTTTCTCCTCATCTCTTTACATATCTCGCTTTTTTTTTGCTGTCACTCTTTTATCTTCTTTCTTTACTTCATATTTAGCTTGTCCTTTGTCTTTTTTTTCATTTTTTCTTCGCTTTTTTTATCGTCTTCACCTTTTATATTTTATCTTCACTTTTTATTTTCATTTTTTTAAACTAAACCCTTTCTGATTCTTTATTTTCTTCAGCACCATTTCTCTATTTTTTTCTTTCAGGCTTCTTTATCCTATATTCACACTCGCATTCCTACTCACGCTACCATTACTCCTATTACGTCTTCACTCACATGATTTATTGGTTCTTTTTTCTATTACTTTTCCACCAATCACACACTTGGATTTTCAGCGCCTAATATGATCCAACTGCTAAATGCCGTGCTTACATTCTCTAGAAAAAAAAGACTAAAAAATAAAATAAATCAAACTACTTCAATCTCGCCTAATACTTTTTATCCCGTCAGCTTATCTGATTATCTTATCTGTCATAATTTACAACTGTGTGGAATCTTTTATTCCGTACACACATTCATATATATATATATATATATATATATAGCAAAAACATGTGGGAAATGATAAAATATGTTAGCGATGTATAATTTGATAGAATCAGACATTGAAACAGTTTTTGATTTTATCAAAAAAAAGACCATTGTTTGGAAGCAAATGCAGACCAGCTTGTTGTCTGTTATACAAGTTATGCTGAAGGGTTTTGTAAGCACTTCCATAAAATTTTGTCTGCTAGAGAATATTGTTCATATACAGCAACATTCGTTCTTTTATAAATACAGGGATGCTTTTTATATGAAATGTATAAATATATCTTTATTCATACAAACACACGCACGAGTACATTTTTTTTATTTATTGATCTACCTATATTATGAATTATTCTAACATTTGGTATTTCTTTTTTTTAAAAATTTATTATGGAATCTTCTAACCATATCGAAGCGCTGCCTGAGTAGCCAGGAAAAGTTGAATGAATCTCCTTCAGATAAACCGCTTAATGACCCACATAATATTCATGATGTTTGTTGTATTGCAGTGCATTTAGGCACGGAACTAGAAATTGAAGCCCCAAGTTCGAATTCCAATAGAATTAGTTGCATTCACTGACGCGCAAATATCCCTAGGTAGGGTATTATTCCATCTCTTTTCCCTCCAGCTTTCGGTTAAATAGCAGGAAAGATTGAGTTCTATAGCTTTGGTTAGCAGCCAGTTTACTGATGAAAGTAATAGTAACCACAATAAAATTCTTCAGCCTAGCCAGTCAGGTTTCGTTCGAGGCATGATCACCCAAGCGTATATCTCGTATGGAACTTAACTGACTGAATATCACATGACATCTGATTTTTTTTAAATGTCTCAACTTAAGCAAGGCAGTTCGGCCACTGGTGTGCAGGGAGTTAAATTTGACGTTGTATTTAAACTCTTGTAGCTATCAGGGGAGCAACTATACGAAAGGGAGTTACACAGGCGAAAAGAAGCTGTTATAATTACAGTGGAGGTTGTTTTCACTATAAAAGGGTGGGGCCTAGTTGCTAGTCTAGTAATTTAGTTAGCCGCCAGTTTGGGATCGATCACATTGTAGATTCTCTTTTGGATTTTGCCGAGAACTCCTAGATGAATAGCAGTATTCAATGGAGGGGCGGATGTTAGATTTGTATATGCGCGAGATAGTTTCAGACGAAAAAAAACTGAACTGACCTTTCCTGCTTTAACTATTCATTCAATGTAGTCGTTCCACTTGAGGTCGGCTGAGAGAGTGAGGGCGAGAAAGCACAGTGTATTGCTTTCAGGGAGACTAGCGTGATCCATGCTGGTGGTGGGTAAGAGAGATTGTCTGATGTGGTTAAAGGATAGGAGATTGGTTTTGGAAGCATTTAAATTTACAAGCTATTTCTTGTGACGCCTTTGGGCCGGGCTGGCAACCCTCCGGTCAAATCCTGGTCAAAACGGCACCAGATGTGACGCTCGTGACGATCCCAATGCTGATACTGCCACCCGGCTGGCCGGTTGGTTTGGTCGCTGATGCTGGTTGTTACGTTCTCGTCTAAAGGCGTTGCCACAAAAGCCTGTTTACAAGGCATCTTCTGCAACAAAGAGCCACTGTCCCACGTTGTGATTAGATCCCAGAGGTCACGTCGTGCAATTTTAATAGTCATCTTTTTGAGCCAGTCCGGACACTGGTGTACACTTGTGCTTTGAAAAAATAATTACGACACCAAAAAAAAAAAAAATTAATAAGATAAATAAACGAAGTCAAACACGCCTGGTGAGTTATGAAGAATATCTTTATATATATATAAAAACGATGTTTTTTCTTTTTCTTTGACAGGAGCACAGTTGTCGAAAATCTTATACAGTTGTCGAAAATGCTGGTTATAACGGAGAGAGAAAGTTCGCTAAAAGCATCATAGCTTCTAATCCTTAAAAAAAATGTCTTTTCTAAGTTTCGTTAATTTCGTTAAAGTGGACAGAGCTGTAAAAATTTTCACTAAAATCTAGTCCGTATTATCTAAACTTAAAGCTGTCTGTTTCTCTTTTTGGTGATATAAAGAGAAAA
Organism: Ascarosepion bandense; assembly: GCA_037127315.1. Classification (NCBI taxonomy): domain Eukaryota; kingdom Metazoa; phylum Mollusca; class Cephalopoda; order Sepiida; family Sepiidae; genus Ascarosepion; species Ascarosepion bandense. Next base: position 730,213 of record JBBBDQ010000657.1, read on the forward strand.
TAATAAAGTTATTTCGGGTTCTTGTCGGAATCTGGCGGAATGTGCCGAATCAGAGGCGGTCATTGGCGTTGAATGTGGTGGTGTTGGTGGCGGTGGCTCTCTGCCTAAAAAAACTGAAATTTTCTTGTCGAACGTCTATTTTTATAAACATTTTCAATCCTCTCTAGGGATCTGGCCTGTTCAAAGCCTTCAGCCAATGAAATCGTTTTCCGCCCAATCGATTTGCAAAAGGAATTTGGCACGACGAATGAGATCTCGCCAGCTCACATTGGATTTCGATTTTTTCCAATTTCCCAGACTCACTTGTTTACCAGAAAGTCTGTCGAGGGACCTTGACCCCGCGTGACCTCATCAAATAATTCTGACACCTGTTTTGTATATACGTTTTCAGCCTACCGAAATGTCTATTACAAACCCGAAATAAGAAAAATTTATATTTCCCTTTTCTTTTCTTTCCCAGAAATAGTTAGATTTTATATTCCCCGGATTTTAGAAGTACATAATTATTGATTTTTCTATTCTCCATATTTTACAAGTATTTGATAGCATTAAAATTATTATTTTTTACATAAGCTCACATCGCGTATTGCAATAAAGCATTACTAATAATATTGCTAATATCAATCTCTCTCCTTCCGCTGTATTAAACCAAATAAGGGAAAGTATCCCCGCGGGAGAAGGGAAAGTATCCCTGCAGGAGATAGTGTCACATTTCTTACTCCAGTCCACCACTGATGGGAGTTACTTTTCAAGAGCATCAGCGAGGTTTGCTTGTCAGTTTCGACACATTTCTTATCGAGGCGGGATAAAATGGTGCTGTCGTCAGCGTAGATCGCTACTTGGGATTTGATTACATCAGGGATATTGTTGATGAAGATCAGAAAAAGCGTGGGACCTAGGATACAGCCTTGAGGGAGAATCACGTTCGTATTATAGGATCTGAAATCATACTCGTTCAATACGTACTTCATTACTCGATATGATATGAATGATTTGAAGCATTCAGATATATCATTGCCCTATAGCTTGCGTAAAAGGTCAGCGTACCCGACTCAGTCAAATGGTTTGGAGATATCCAGGGCAACAGCTCGAGCTTCTTATCAAAAGCATGGTGTATGTACTGTGTGATGGTCGTTAGCATATCAGTAGTACACCTGGTGAAGAGGAAGCCATACTGTTGGTCGGAATATAGGCAATAGACTATGAGACGTTGTACCGCTTCAGCATTGATGATGGCCTTGAACATTTAGCAAAAACGAGTAGGAGGCTAATCGGGTGATAATTACAAACGGGAACCACAGAGGAGAACTTCCAGCAGGCAGGAAAGCAAGAGGCAGCGAGACAGTAGTTTTAGAGATTGGAGAGGAGAGAAAAGCTTTCTGAGGCAAATTTCTTTAAGACAATGATTGGGATTACGTCATCTTCACTCGCCTTATGGGGGTAATGCTTTGACATTATGTCAAACCAACGGTAGGGTAATGTAAATGTCACTCATTTGCGCCTCAGTTCAAGGTGGGAAGTAGAGTGTGGATACTTCAGACGATTTAAGTGTAGAGTTGGAGGAAAATCTGCAAGCAAAGCACTTGGCTTTGTCCGCTGTCGCTGGGAGGACCTGAAACTTATTGATTAAAAGAGCGATAGAAGGTTCGATGCTGTTAAACGCACTTTTGCACAGCCGCCAGTATTGTTTGGAGCGTGATGAATAGAAAGCGGAGCGTATTATAACAAGAAATAATAGAAGAACCCAGAGTCTGTTGTCTAGGAAACTGGACCAAGAAAGGCTATATTTATGATAAAAATAATATTGGCGAGAACAACGGATTGTTCAAAGACTTATTTGAACTGTTAGAGAAACTAGGTTTCTTTGGTAACTATGATTGAATAATCCGGAACTTATATACCTAGAGAAAATCGTATATATACAGATAGAAAATGAATTAGTACACAAACATATAAAAAGGTGTAAGATAAGAATGTGTCCTTTTGCTGGATATATTCAAAATATGTGCGTTGTGGTGCATTGTATATCGGCTCGGAACGAGAAATCGGAGAGCTGAGTTCGAATTCCAGCTTAATTCATTGCATTCACTTACGCGCAAATACCTTGGGAAAGGTATTAATCCGTCTATTCCTTCCAGTTATGGGTTAAATAAACAGGACAGATTGAGTTCTATAGACTTGGTCGGCAACCAGTTTACCGCAGAAAGCAATGGCAACCTATTGCGGGATAATCTTCTGCCCAGTCAGTCATGTCTCTTTCGAGACATGATCGCCCAAGCGTGTATCACGTATGGCACTTAACTGACTGATATTCAAAATGTACTGCGAAGCTATCCTATGAAATCCAGAGACCCTGTCAACATTTCTATTAGTGGACATTATCATAATGACATGAGACATAGATGACACTGTGTTTATAGCAGACACGGAAGGAAATTGCAAGAACACTTACAAAATGTAGTAAAGAAGTAAGAATCATTTGTTACAATATAAGTAAAATGAGACGATTTATAAATTATAGATGTTAAAATCAATAAAATGTAGATGGTTAAATATTTTAAGTCTTTTAACAGATGATGAAAAACATGTGCATCAAAATCTGTAGACGTATTTTCATAGCTTTAGTTGCCTTGAAAAAAAATTAAGAACATAATCTGAAACAAATTAAAAAGTGTTGAATTGTATCGTAACGTTGAAACCTTAAAATGACAGTGATGGTGAACAGTTTGCTCACAGATGATAGAAAGATGATGTAAAAGAAAATTGATTATAGAGAAGGGGCTAAGAATTAAATGGATGGAGCTTGCAAGCAACGAGGAAGTTTTAAAAAAAAACTAAAACTTATACTTAGAATAAGAACGAAATAGCTGAATTTTCTGGAACAAATAAAGAGAAAAGAATGTTTGGAAAAGTTGATTCCCACGGGACGCAGCGAATGTGAAAGGAACAGAAAGAAACATGATCAAATGGATGATGGAACATTGCTAAAAGCTACCATCGATAGGAAGTCATGGAAAATCATGATCGCCCAGATCCTATAAAATACAGCAAATGGAAAAAGACAAAGACAAATATATTGCCACCATGAAGACAATAGAACTATTGAACCATTATCTAAATTTTATAACGTTAGTTTTCGTAAAGTTATGCTGAAGAGAAATTTTAGTAACCATTTATGGGCGGTAATAATATTTCTGTATCTTCGCGTAAAGTCACGTACTAAACGAAACCTTCGAATAATACTAAATAATGCTCTAGGAATAATTCTCTCGAGTAATTCACTGAGAAACATTGTCTTCAATGACACACAACACCGGAATGATATGCAATACTGACTTCTGTCTGAATGCTTTTTATATTAAATATTTATGGTCACGTGCTCATAGTAGCACAATTCATTCATTTTACATTTATTGCCGGGATATCTACACGTTTTGTTATTGTCAATTTCTTCCTAAATAATACTAGAAATAATAAGCAGTCTTTAAAAATGCATACAAACTTTGAAAAAGGAACTGAATAAAGCAATAAATAAATAAAAATTAAGATAAATAAATATATATTGTGAAAACGTAAGATTAATATCATAAATAATCTATGAATATGAGCCATTAAAATTGACTCATCCATTATAATGGGATATATAAATTATTTTGTATAACAGTGAATGCCACATAATCTCGACACAGATAAAGAATATCCTGCGGGTGAGATAAATGTGTTTAAAAAATATAACAGAGAGTTCAAAGGAATGAAAAACCAAAAACAAAGAAAAAAGCAAACGTATCCCGTTGAAGAAATTAAATTGTACTGATATCATGTGATAAATAAATTGTGGCTTTGTGGTGTAGTGAATATCGGCTAGGAAAGAAAACCGGAGAGCCGAGTTCAGGCTTCAGTCGAATTATTTGCATTCACAAATACCCTTGAGAAATGTTTTAATTAGTCGCTTTTCCCTCTAGCTGTGGGTAAAACATCACGATAGATTGGATCCTATTACCTTGGTTGACAATCAGTCTACCGCAGAAAGTAATAGCAAACTACTGCTGGAAAAAAATTCTGTCCAGTCAGTCATGTCTTTTTCGATACATGATCGCTCAAACATATCACGCACTGCATCAAAATGACTGAGTGAATAAATCATGAAACCCATAATGGTAGGATTTACTTTCAAAATTGCTTTAAGATTTCATCCTCTTTAATTCGTAAACATGTTAAAGCGGTTTCTCTTTCTTTTTTTTTTCCTGTTTCCTGAATTGATCAATCAGAAATCGGATTAGAATTATTTTTTCACAAACGAACTAGTGTCAGTTAGCATTTATTTGATCTAACCAAAAGTAGTTGATTAATATGTATTCTCAAATACATTCCCACTGTATTTTTGTTGAGATGCGAATGTTGTGCTGAGAAATAAAATGTTAACATGTCATATCAAATTGGATGTTAACAGTTAAATACTGAAAAGAGAATATAACATCCCCTTTTGAGCAATGAATTATTTTTCGCCATGCAACATTTTTCCCCTCCAGGAAATCGTTGCTAAACTCTCGCTATTTTTAAAACAGAACTATATATCTTGGTTCCATCAGTCCAGATATCCAGAGCTAGAAATCGCCAAGCCACTTGTGCATGTGTCGATTATACTTTTTCGCTTCGTATACCATTAATGAAGAGTAAGTTCGCATTCATACAGCTTTTTTCCCAAGGACTGTTTCAATGTGGAAAGAACACCCGAGAGGGTGCTTTCACGATTTCTAAAATCTTAACCGCTTAACATTGAAGGTCAACCGATATCTATATATTTTCATATTAAAAAAACATTGGTTCCTTCCAAATAGGCTCTATTTAATAACTCATTTAGCGAAACATTTTAATAAATAAAAATATTAGCGTAACATTTTAATAAAGAAAATGGGATTAAACTATTTATAAAATGATAAAGGATATTGGCATATAATTCTAATAATCTGAGAATTTAGACTTTAAAAATCAGTCCACGTGGTGGTTTCCAGCTTTTCTTCAAACAATAATTCTAATGAAGATTAAATACCAATTTCGCATCACTTCATTGTTTTCTAAGTCTTACTTGCTTACTGGTTGCGGTATTCAACCAACTCCGATAAATGAATTTACTGCATCCAGAACAAAGGCCGACCAAGAGTAGAAGAGGTCGTATTCAATTGGACGTAAGAGTTTCAGTGGGAATTTGGATTCACAAAAAATCACCAGCCGCCTGTAAAATACGCTTTTATCATAGTGCAATCCAAGTACGTCTGCTGAAGCCACAGCCCACTTGGAATTTAGAGTTTTCTGCTTCAAACCCGGTTCCCAGCCACGGTTACCAGACCAAGTAAGTCGGGCGTTTTTATCCATAATTTTGGGTAAAAGCAATGAATTCATACATTTCTCAAGGGTATCAAAACATAAATGAATGTAATTGTTCAACTGGGATTCGAAGTTAATCCTTACTCCGCCTTAACTTTATTATTATTATGTCATTTTTCATCATATTTCGATTTCTGCATTGGTCTCACTACCAACCAAGTCTGCGGGGAGACCTAAGGCAGGTAGTGGCGTGTTGTTATGACTCCATTTCATGTTTTTCTATCCTCCCTATCATCCCCAGCATTACATAGATAACGTTTTCCTTAGTGTGTGGGCTGTACTTAATAATACAATTTTTTGTATATCTCTTAAGCTGGGGTTTCCAGGGATTCTTTCAATGTGTTGTTTTGTTCCATTTTTTATCATTCCAAGTGCACCTACTATCACTGGCACAACTCTTGTTTTCAATTTCCACATTTTTTCTATTTCAATTTCCAGGTCTTTATATTTTGACAGTTTTTCAAATTCCTTGATTGCTATGTTACAATCCGCTGGACAAGCCATATCAATTAATAGACAAGTTTTCTCCTTCTGGTTTTTAACAATAATGTCTGGCCTGTTTGCTTCAATTTTTCTGTCTGTGTAGATGGTGTAATCCCATAGAATGGTTACATCTTCTATTTCTGTAACCGGTGCTGGATGATGTTCATACCAGTGTTTGTTTACAGCTTTTCCATAATGTTTGCACATTGCCCAATGTAAATATTGCCCAACTCTATCGTGGCGATTTTTATATTCGTTTGGGGCAAGCACAGAACAGCCTGAGATTAGGTGGTCTATTGTTTCTTGGTGTTTATCACAAAACCTGCATTTTGGATCCATATTATTATGCATAATATTTGCCTGAAAGTTTCTCGTGAAAAGACTTTGGTCTTGTGCTGCAAGAATAAGCCTTCAGTTTCAGACTTTAATCCAGATGCACGTAACCATCGATGAGTATTAACTTTATCAACATTGGACTTATTGACACGTTCTGGATATTGGCCATGCAAAGGTGTGTTTTCCCAGCCTTGTTTAATCTGTTCAAGAGCTTTATTCTTGGCTTTCTTTTTCATATTTTGTGCTGCAATAGTTGGTTTTTGGCTTCTGTTTTGCTTTTCTATAGAATCTACTAAATGTAAATCTTGTTTGTATTTACTGCCTTCTTTCATTATTGAATATTTGTACTTTCTGTTTTCATGTTACTTAACTAACTGTATCATGCAATCCTTTGTTGTTTGTATGTATGTTAGTAAGGCAATAGTTGTTGTCTTGTATGACAATTCTAACTGAATAAGACCTCTTCCACCTTGTTTCTAGCGTATGTATAGACGGTCTACAACAACCTTTGGATGATGCATCTTATGCTTAGAAAGAGGCTTTCATGTCTTAGAATCCATTCGTCTGATGTCGTTTAGAGTCCAATTCAAGATGTTGAAACTATATTGAACCACTGGGATGGCAAAGCTATTAATTGCAATAATTCCGTTCTGAGAATTCAATTCAGTTTTTTTTATATCAGCCGTAACCTTTTATAGTATTCTTTACGCACTATTTCTTTCATTTTTTATGATGAAGTTTTTCCCTTTCATTTACACCTAGATATTTATAAGCTTCTTCTTGCTCGAAATCTTTTATTGTTACAGGGTCTAAGCTAACAGAGGATGTTTGTTGTAGTGATCCTTGTAAAACTCTAGCTTTTGCACATTTATGCAAATTGAAGTTCATTCCAGTGTCTTCATTGAAGCATTTTATAATTTGCAGAAGACTTTCCAACTCACTATCATTCTTAGCATACAATTTTAAGTCATCCATGTAAAATAGATGGCTTATTTTCTTTTGGGCTATTTTATAACCACATTCTGTCTTGTTAAGTTGACTGGTTAATGCTATTAATGATATGCAAAATAGTAAAGAAGACAAAGAGTCACCTTGAAATATACCTCTTTTGGTGTTTATTTTACCAGACTTATTATTATTATTATTATTATTATTATTATTATTATTAGTAGTAGTAGTAGTAGTAGTAGTAGTAGTAGTATGTGACAGCTACGAATTAAAAATAATTCCTATCAACGAATTTCATTCTCTCAAAAGTGTGCATATATATATACTTTTTGTTTGCTTTTCGTTTTTCCTTAAGATTACAAATAAATTTATAGAATGTTATATGGAACTGCTGCAAAAGTCTACCGTGAAAAATTCGAAAACCACTGCGTATCATAGTAAGCCATCGGTGGAAGTTGTAGTAAATTGCTCTATAACCTCAACTCAACTGTCTATCAACCATATGAAGTCAACCACCTATGGCAGAAGAAGCTGGATAATTTTGTTATGGATTTAACATAAAGAAAACTTCAGGGAGATCACTGATTTTATCAACGAATGTTTCGAATAATATAGTTTGTGAGAAGCTAGGAATTATTTTGGCGATTCCTGATCACGAGACCTGTTACCTGCTTCGTAGCTGAACTCCATGTTGTGTAGGTGCAGTAACAGTGGAGATTCCTGGATAAGGTTGACTGACAAGAGCCCAAATCCGTCCAATTTGTAGTCAGAGCTCTCCTTCATCAAACACTGTTGCCACTCAAGACTATAGACTCAATCTGTCTTGTTATTTACCCATTAGTGGGAGAGGAGAGATAGATACCTACTATGTCTAAGGTACTAAATCTAAAAGGCGATGAAGAGCAAAAAATAAACTGTTAGAAACAATCAATCGCAAATACTTGCAATGTTTTAGGACAGCATTCGACAAAATACGACACAAAGAATTGATGGAAATGATAGGAAACCTCGACATTTTCGGCAAAGATATAAGAATAATCAAGAATCTCTACTGGCAGCAAACGGCCTGCATACGGACAGGTAACGACCTCAGTAGATACACAAAGATAGAAAAAGGCGTAAGACAAGGCTGTGTCTTTTCACCGGATTTGTTCAACCTATACAGCGAGAATATTTTGAGGACCCTAGATGACACACCAGGATTTATTATTGGAGGCCACAACCTGAACAACATAAGATACGCGGACGATACAGTACTGATTGCGGACACGGAAAGGAAACTGCAAGATCTCATACAGAAAGTAGCAGTGAAGAGTGACAAGATGGGACTACAAATAAACTTTAAGAAAACTGAGTGCATGGTCATCAGCAAAAGATACAACCCAAAATGCCAAATACAGGTGGGGGATAACAGAATCAAACAAGTCCAAGAATTTAAGTACCTAGGAAGTGTTCTAACAGGAGATGGAAAGTGCGACACGGAGATCCGAAGGCGAATTGGCATGGCAAAGGACGCGTTCCAGAAGATGAGCAAAATACTAACACACAGGAAAATCTCAATAGAAACGAAGAAAAGAGTGCTAGACTGCTACGTGATGTCAGTTCTTCAGTACGGCTGTGAATCCTGGACAATATCATCGAAAATGAGGACAAAACTGGAAGCGGCCGAAATGTGGTTCTACAGAAGGATGCTACGGATATCGTGGACTGAGCATACAAGCAACGACGAAGTGTTAGAAAGAATGGCAACAAAAGGAAATTGATGCTGAGCATCAGGAAGAGACAACTGAAGTTCCTGGGACATGCAATGAGGAAGGAAAGCCTGGAGAACCTGATACTGACTGGTCAGATAGAAGGAAGGAGAGACAGAGGAAGGCAGCGGATAACATATTTGCAGGGCCTGATCAGGTGGATGACGGAACGGGGGTTGCCAGGAGCAACAGGAGCAAACATACTAAGAGCCACAAGGGATAGGGAGACGTGGAGATTTATGATCGCCTACGTCCTGAAGGGACAGGGCACATAGAAGAAGAAGAAGAACAAAAATATCTACGTCACTCAATGCAGATATTTGCAAAAGGGAACTGACATTATTACGTCTTACGGGACACATTATGTTAAAAAACCAGTTCCCGTACGATCATCAATGTTAAGCAACGTCGAGCCTGGTCATTACCTATATGGGTGACGTTCAGTTCTTTTGCATCTATTTCGTGCTGAGGCAAAATTACATCTTTCTCTTGCTGTATGCTAAATATCAGACCTACGAGGATGAACACTTAGGAAAGGTATGAATCTAACTAAGTCGACCAGAGTCAGGATCATCGGTCTATATGAACACACCTTTTCTTGGTTGAATAGTAAATGCTTTGCCAGGGCTACATAGAGTTTTTTTTTCTTTTTCATTTTTTGACCGGTTACAACTAAAGGCTATATAAACCACGGGGTAGAACAGTTACATTGATTCCTCTCTATCTAGCTTTAGTAGTACAAATTATACTAATGTATACATTATACAAAATAAAAATTATATTAATGCATAAGTTTATTACTAAAGCATTATAATATTTTTAAAAATTCTTACAATTTAAAAACTTTTCTGCTACCCGTTTTTGTTAAACTACTACAGGCCCTAATCAACGCTGAATTTTTTCAGACTAGCAATATGACTTTCGTTTCTCTAGGGCAACTGATGATGTATTTATGATTACTGTGAAAAGAGTCAATCATGATTCAACAAGAAATTCGAACCTCGAACTGTTGCTTTAGATAATTTTTTTAACTGATTCAGTCTTTCTTATCAAATTTTGAAATGAAAGTTACCTGGACGGTCACTCTTGCAGAACCTTTCGTACTAATGCAGATATCTCCCCCACGACTCAATCCTTGATCCTACTTAATTCTTGATTTTTAATAATGACATGTTTGATTGCATAAATTATCAACTTGGTACCAATGCTGATGATACAAACATTTAATCCTATCTGAATAGATAGTTTGCCCTGTTCGATAAGGTCAGCTGATTACAAAATGACCTTCAGTCTGTTGATAACTGTGGCAAAGAATACCTTGTTAATTTTAACGCCTTCTTAAATAAACTGGTCTTCTGATGAACTTAATAGCCTGAGATACCCCTTTCTACCTTCCATTAGCAGGACTCGTGCTAACATTCAAGAGACCTAGTCTTCTCAGGTTAATATCCTTAGCAGAATGAGGTGAAAAGACTATAATATATCCATCCTAAAAGAGTTTGTTCACTGTGTCGTGATTGACAGTTTTTCTCTACATACATATTACATATCTGTAAGTTTTTTTATTATCATATCGCCCTAAGCAAGGCAGTTTACTGCCACTGTTTTGAAGGGGGTTACATAGGAGGAAAGTTATTAGAAAGAGTAACAGGTTATAGGGGGTGTCAGAAGTTAGGTAAGAGACGGATGATCATGAGAGTAGAGTGGACGGAGAAAGGAGCATGAGAGAGAGAGAGAGAGAGCGGGGGATAGAGAGAATATGCAGGTTAGTGAGATAGAAGATAACTATTGACTTTACATTTAAGTTTTTGGAGATTGTAGCTGTCAAGGAAGCAAGTAAATAAAAGGGAATTCTACATGCGGGAAGTGCAAGAAAAGAAGCTGTTGGAGTAGAATTTGCGTTTATATTGGTTTCACAGAAAAAGGGTGGGACCTATTTTCTAATCTTGTGGCTCGAGTAAATTCATTTATAGGTGGCACCAGTGAGCTAAGTTCATCGGATCAGAAGCTGTGAAAGTAACTGTAGAAGTAACATAGGGACGTCACATTGCGCCGGTGAGAAAGTGACTATCTGAACTTCCAAGAAGTGATCGATTACATTACAGATTCTACGTTTAATTTTGTCAAGAAGACCTAGGTGGATAACCGAAGCACCCGACCAGATATGGCAGCAGCATTTAATGCACAGGCGGTAGATGTATATATGTGCAGGATTGTTTCAGACGGGAAAAACTTCCTGGCCCTACACAGAGAACTGAATTTCTTAGCAGCGGATTGAACTATGGATGACGTTCAGTCTACCATTTGTCTATGCTTAGAATATTAATGCCGCATATGAACCAGTTCTCCTGTTATTTTGAGATCATTGATAAAATCCCAAGAAAAATCAGCAACATTATTAGTTCTGACCTGGCGTCTCGGCTTCAGTTATTTTCCCCTCGCTGTATAGTTGCTTTCCTGTGTTTTTCTTATAAATACTTTTATGTTAATTATTCGGATGACCTCTTCGCTACCTAGACTTTAGTTGAACGCAGTACTGGATTGGTAACAGGGTTTCATCAAATTAGAATTAGATTGGCGAGATGCAACAATAAGGTTTTCTTTTTTCAAACTGCTCGCTTGTGGAACTCACTTCCGGCTCCATACTTTCCAGCCGACCTTGATTTTCAAAGATTTCAATGAAATATCAATCGTTATCTGCAGTTTTCCTGATTACTCGTCTATTTTTTCTCGATCGTTAATAATGTTTATCTTTTCTAATTCTTTCACACCCAGCAACATATTGTCTTACTGTCTTGTTTGAGGTAGATATGATTGAAAACATAAACTTCAAAAGGTTGATAATCCGTAAAAAACTAATCAGCCAGTCAAAAACATTAGTACATACAACCTGTACGGATCAGACGTCTTTTCAAGAATAACATTCACATTCTTCTTAGGTTTTATCTAAATTATCTAAATCACAAGATTTTGGCCGTTATGCTCTCCGGCCTCCATCAGAAGCTTTTCGATCTTAGTAATATATTTAATTTATATGTTTAAATTGTTCTCCTTTAGTACCAACAGGGAGGTGTGGTGAGGAATAAAGGTGGGGCAACTAGTAAGAACAAAATACACAGGCAATGGAACCTCTGTCCGAATTTCTGCGATGAAGAGTTGTTATAGACATGCAGACTATTGTTCTATTATTTGTTATTATCACAGCATTTCAGCTGGTGTTCCTGTCGGTCTTCATCAGGAGCTTTTCGAATCTGGAAAACTCTCAGAGTATTTTAAAATAAACTCTTTATCTAATTTAAGAGAGTAGATTTTTTCATCTTTCAACTAACATTGTTTACAGACATCTCGGATATTTTTCATTTTCTATTATTTCTTATTTTAATAACGTTCAGTTATTGATTTGCATGAATACTAATTTATAAAGGAAACTAAATACAGACAAATTTCCCCAAAATATACGCGTTTATTTAAATTCCTGACATGGATATATCAATGTAAAAAATAAAACAGGCGAGAAAGAAACGGATGTATGGCTCGACGTTTGCTATGATGTTAAAAAAATTAACAAAAATAAATTTTCAATAGAAAACAATTACGAATTATTTTTCCGTAATGAAAAGTTAATTGTGAAATAAAATTTTAAAAATGCTCCAATTCACCAACAAATCTAATCTAATCTAAACTTATTTATAAATGGAACTTTGTCTCTCTCTGTGCGTGTCTGTGTGTGTCCGTTACCTATAGACTCCGAAACGGCTCAACCGATTTTCTTGAAAATTTACACAGTTTTTAGCTAGGTTTTGTGTCGAGGTACCCCCCCCCCCCGATAATTATAGAAAATCGATAATCGAAAAAATCGGTTTATAGAAGGAGTGGTCCGATTTTAATCAAATTTGATACACTCATAGATAAAAACATAAGAAGCTATATTCAGAAGTTTCAAGGTTGCACTTCTTACAATAGTGCAGAAATTTTGATATCGATACCAGGAAATCAAAATTTGACTTACATCCATTAATTTTTCTTTCGGTCTACGGTTTCGCTTTAACTGGAAACAACTATTGCTTTTTAGTCTATCGTGCCAACGTTCAAAGAATCTGAGCTCCAGGACCATGAATTAGTTTTAAAGCTTTAATTACACCCGAGCATCGCCGGGCTATGCTGCTACTACTTACTAAAGGATTTAGATTTTAATCTGTTTTTCTTTATATTGTGAATAACACCATATAGCTTCGTGAAACGCCCAACTGTTTAAATTCTATAAAATGACAAATATTTCTTACCAGTTCATCTTTTCTTCCAAGATATAACATGATATATGAGGACGTCTCTGCTAGGTAACGTTCATTTCACCTGTCAACTGACAACTGAAGTCTTGCACACACGCGTGCGCTTGTCACACACACGAGCAAGCACATTCTTAATAGTTACATTTAACGTATTTCTCTTTTCCATGTACTATGTACACGTTAATGTGATTTACTTTTGTTAATAGATGCAAAAATCTGTATGTGTAAGATCCATGTTATCTCTATTTTTACCCAGAACCTTATTAATCCGCCAAATATTCTTTGCTGGATAAATGTACCAGTAGCTATCAAATATTTACTTTGGACGTTGGCACGAAAGACTAAAAAGCAATAGTTGTTTCCAGTTAAAGCGAAACCGTAGACCAAAAGAAAAATTAATGGATGTAAGTCAAATTTTGATTTCCTGGTATCGATATCAAATAAGTGTTTTCGTCGTAAACTGAATTTTGAAGGCTAAATAATTCCTCTGAGTAAATGGTATCATGGATGAGACTAAGAACTACAATTATACCTACTTAGAGCCGAACCCGAAGCAAAAACTAAAATAAAAAGGGCTGAAAAAATTAGACATACAGACAGGAAAACAGGCACACACACACAAACATCTTGCCTTTTATATATATATATATATATATATATTATCGATTTTCTGCACTATTGTAAAAACTGCAACCTTGAAACTTCTGAATATCGTTTCTTATGTCTTTGTCTATGAGTGTATCAAATTTGATTAAAATCGGACCACTCCTTCTATAAACCGATTTTTTCGATTATCGATTTTCTATAATTATATAAAAGTGGTGAATTCCGCAACAAAACCCTCCATTGAAATAATGAAAAATGATAAATCTCACATTCCCAAAACAAAATAATATTTATATGTTCTCAGACATTTCAAAAAGGCTTTGACAAATCTTCAAACAACGAACTACAAGATGCACAATTGACTCTGAAAAGAACTAAATTTCGTTTTTTTAAAGTTTCCTATTCCATTTTTTAAAGCGATATTATTAAAATTTATTTTATAGTTTGTAATTTTTTTTTCCATGGTCCTCCTCATTAAGTGTGTATCAGTGTTTTGTTGTACTAAAAACTTACGTATATACATGGTTCGATTGTACGAATAAATTACGAAAAGTTATTAACCGACATATTTATTTAATTTTTTTTATTTAAACATCATTTTTAATAAATAACTATACTTGAGTGAATAATCTGTTTTTCTATAGATAGATAATACATTTATATGAATATACACCAGCCTGAATATTCCAGAAATATTGTAAGATTTCTTAATATTTAATTTGTTTACGTTTTTTACACGAGGATACGAACCAATGCACATATGAAGGTTGTAAGAAATCAGGAATTTGTTCGTTTATATGGCTTAATGTGGTCTAGTTTAATCACGAAGTTTTCCTTAATCGAGGGGTTAAGACATATCAGATCAATTAACGGCTTCTCGCAGGTATATAGGAGTCGCAAATTCGAATCCAGTCGGACGGTGCTTATTTTCTTAACAAAATTTCTCGAATACTCAGGCCTATATATATATATATATATATATATATATATATATATATTTTCTACACATATGCTGTTAAAGATAAGAGGCAATGAATGTCTATTATGTTTTATCATGAGCCGTTCTAAACCTCGTATTTTGGCTTTAATTTCAGTTGAAAACAAAGACAAAAATTCTCCAACATTTGGATAATTATCTATTGATTTGCTTCTAAGCTTTCGGCTCACATGAGCCATCTTCAGAGAGGTTGTTTAGACTGAAATATAATAACATCCACCATCACCGACGATTTTATTTTGTGTTGACATAAAACTCCGCTTGGCAACGGCAATAGTTACTAAAAATAATAAACGCAGTTCTCAAATTTGCAATGCGGTTTTATGACGTCACACCGCGTGATAGCGCGAAATGACAACAAAACGATGTAGTCAAATGCAATGTAATATGTTATGTCCGGATTTAAAGGTGATTTTATTGAGTGTTGGTTGTTTAGATTTGATGTACATGGCCTCCAATATCTGCAGGTTCCTTTAACAGTGTGTATGAGTAAAGATCACCGTATTGTTGACCAAAATCTGTCTGATATTACCTGCATGTTTATGTTTTTCAAAGAAATGTTGTTTAATAGTACTCTGATCAGAAAGATGACATGTAAGTCTACGGGAGAGCGTGGTTGTAGTAAAACCAATATATGTACTGGGGTTTTTATTAGTATCAGAGATGCTATCTCTGAATGGGCATGTAAATTGGTACACTACATTGTTTTTTTGTACAGAATATATACAGTATATATATATATATATATATATATATATATATATATATAGGAAAGAATATTAATTAAAAGTTTTGAATTTAAAAATGTACTTTTTTCGGACAGTATTTGTTTATTTTTATTATTGTATTTTATATTCCAGACCGCCCTCGGTCCTTCATCAGAAACGAGTGATTTTTCAATTTGAATTAGAAACGTATTTCACGATAGCGTCCGAATAATAAATCGGGTGCTCCTGCTATTCATCTCGGGGTTCTCGACAAAAATCCAAATAGAGGCTCTGTCTCGATTTGGCAGCTCGTCTTCATTTTCTCACCGACGGGATGTGGATTTCCTGTCTTTTCTACAAGCATTTTAAACTTTTCTTCTCTGACAAGTTTCATTCGTTGGTGACCAGCTCACATGAATTTGCAACTAGATTGGCAACTAGGTTCCATCCTTTTACCATCAAATCGGCAAATGGAAGCGTAATTTCTTTTGTATAAAACTTTAATGAAAGAAATGAGTTTTTGTAACACGCACACAACAGTGTTGTTTTTGTAACGGTATATATTTTTAGTGTAATATAAAAATTAATCTTACTGTCTTAAAAATATTTTTTAGAATTATTTAGAAATATACTCAATGAACGATTCAACAGCAGCCATTTATCTCTCTCTTTCTCTCTCTCTCTCTCCCTATATATATATATATATATTGCAAAGTTTTCAATACAGTACAGTACTCGATAAACAAGGAAAAAGATGAATAGATCAATATAAAGAGACTTATCCTGGATAGGAACTATCTCCAAGAATGGTTGTGTTTCCACACATAATACTTTATTTTTATTATTGTATTTTATATTTCAGACCGCCCTCGGTCCTTCATCAGAAACGAGTGATTTTTAAATTTGAATTAGAAACGTATTTCACGATAGCGTCCGAATATTTTTTTGTGTGTGTTTACATCACGTGGTGTGTTTGTTCACAATATGCGGCACGTCCGTAGAGAAAGTTTGTTTGTTTTAGATAAAAATTTCTTGGAATATCTGAAAAAATTTTTAGCTATTGAAATATTTGTAAAGATTCAACACACCTAAGTCCCTATTTAACCCTAGCTTGTGTGTATTTAATTTTAAATCCTGTATTTTTCTTTCTTTCTGCGTGTGTATGTAGAACTAAAATTGGAGTCTATTAGTAAACATTTGCAATTTTCTCAAGTATGATCAGGTTGATTAAAATGGGCTGCAATTGGGGAGTATACATTTTTTTGTCGTATATTTAGTTTGTGATTATTGAAGCGAAATCTAAAGCTATTGCTGGATTCGCCGATATATCCACTGTTAGAAGTATTAATCCGTCCCTTCAATTGATCTGAGACAAATTCGACATAATATTATACAAACTGGGGAGGATATAATCTTCAGTAATTAGTAATCTGAAATCATTTGCTGGTATTAGAATATGCGTTGGCGTGTGTCTAGTCAGGCATGTTTAAGAAAAATATAAACGGCTAGAAATCTCACACACAAAACTTGTATTATTATTATTATTATTATTATTATTATTGCAATTGCTTTCTTGCACGCCGCTTCATTCATGCGTCTCTTTCCCTCAAAGACATTTTGTACCTCGTAAGTAAATTACTTTCATTGTATTCGACCAGTAGCACTATTGGCCCAATTAACCTGATGTAATAACTCTGTTGGGTTCTTAAGCTCTGGCCATTTAACTGCATTTATCTATCAATGAAATGATTGTTTTCGTATGCGCTTAGATGAAATGACCTGTCCAGCATAGGCTGTGTTTATGAGTTCCTGCTTAAATAATTGGATAAATGTACATGAGTGGAAAGTAGAAAATACAACAAACACTAATTACTATTTTATAACAAGAATTGCTGACGACACATTATTTTTAATCCTGCAATGATTAGCATGGCCTAGAAGATTTCTTCATATTTCTTTCACATTAGAATGTGGTAAATGATGTCAGCTTGGTTGTGCATCGAAATGGATTGAAAACCAAAAATATATAAATTTATTTTAAAGTAAAGCGTGCATTTATCCTCATGTTTCATTTACAAAAATATCCTTATCTACATATATATATATATATATATATAGAGAGAGAGAGAGAAAGAGAGAGAGAAAAAATGAGAGAAAAAGAGAAAAAGATTTCCTTCATAAATATATGGTCCAGAAAAAAGTTATTTCCATTGACATCGCCATGATCCAGTGCGTATATTTTTAATGTTCTCGAAATAGCAGTGGTGATCACACCAAAAGTTAAAAAAACAGTCCTGAAAAAAACGTTCTTAATACTGACACCGCTATCATGTAATTGTTATATTTTTACTGATCTCGATATGACAGTATTGATCGCACCAAACGTTCTTAAAATCTGACCCGGCAAAACCGATTTAACTATTGACATCACCATTATCCAATTGTTATATTTTCACTTTTCTCTACATAACGCTAGTAATTACTACTAAAGTTCTTAAGAAATACAATCTGGCCTGGAAAATCATTTCTTACTATTGACATGGTCATCATCTGATTTGGTCCCTTTCACTCTTCTTGATATAACACTTGTAATCACACCTAAAGATCTTAAAAAAACAATCTGAACCGGCAAATCCATCGTTCTTACTGACATTGCGGTCATCCGAATGTTATATTTTTAATATTTCCCATATAACAATAATGGTCACACATGAGGTTCTTTTTTTTTTAAAAAAATAAAACGGCCTGGAAAAACCGTCTGTTCCGTTGACCTAACCATCATCTGATTCTTATATTTCCACAATTCTCGATATAACAGTAGTGGTCACAATGCCGTTTTTAAAACAAACAAGCATTTCTGGAAAAAGCCGTTTTTACTGCTGACATTCAGTTGATATAATCTCACTATTATCGATATAACAGTGGTTGTTACGCATAACAATATTAAAATATAACAATCTGGTTTAGAAAGACCGTCCTTTCCATTGACTTAACCATCATTCAATTGGTATATTTTCACAGTTCTCAATATAACAGTAGCCATCATACCGTACATTATTTGAAAATAAATATAGCCTGGAAAAGCCGTTCTTACTACTGACATCGCCACCATCCGATTTTTATGTTTTCACTGTTCTTGTTATAACAGTTCTGATCACACCTAACGATATGAAGTAAAAAAATCAGGCCCAGAAAAACTGTTCTTACTACTGACAACACCATCATCTAACTGATATATTTTCGCTGTTCTTTGTATAGTAGTAGCGATCACACCTAATTATCTTAATGTAACAAACTGGCTGGGTAGAAATCTTTTTCTAATTCCATCTGAAATTCTACTCTGAATTAGCATTTTCATCCAGAAAAAATCCTCATTCATTTATCAAACATATGTTCTTAATGGTTAAAATTAATAAAATCTTTTTTCGGGAAGTTAAATATCACATCTAACTCTCTTACCGCGCTTACTAGTATTTATGTGAGTATCCTTGTAAAATATTTTTGCTTTTCTTTCTTTGCAGGCTTACAGCCATATCACGTTGAATACACCGGTTCTCGCTCGATCACCAAAGTTAAGCAACGTTGAGCCTGGTCAGTATTTAGATTGGGAATACCAGGTGCTGTAAGCGCTTAGTGACGGATGTGCGTTGTGGCGCAGTGGTTATCGCCTCGGAAAGAGAAATCGGTGAGTCGAGTTCGAATTCCAGATAAATACCCTACATTCACTTAAGCACTGGTACCCTTTGTAAAAGTATTCATCCGTCCCTTCCCTCCAGTTATGGGTTAAATACCAGGGTAGTAATGGAGACCCCATCCCTTAAAAAACAAATCCCATTGAATCTTGATACTCGAAAAGAAAAAGTATTACTAGACACAAAACTTATATAAAAAACAATAAATTGTTGAAAGAAAAGGCATCACCAGCAATAAATAAATAAAAATTTAGTTGGCAATAAATGACCCGCCGAGATTGATATGCCATAAAAAAACAAAACAAAAAAAATCTTTCTTTGCAGAATATGAAATTTTGTTGATTATTTTTTCCTATAATTGTATTTAATCTTGCTTGTTTTTGTTGGAAATGTTCGGTTGATATTGATTTTGTTATTTTCTATAATCAACTCGTGAATCTGTAGCGCCAGTCGGTTGGCTTTGACGAAGAATTGTCTTAGAAATAAGAATTAAAATTTGTGTGAGAAATTTTTTTATATACCAATGACTTTATTGAAGCTTTCCACCTTTGATTCATTAGTGAATATGTAAATATGCGAGTGAATAATTTTAATTTAGTGGTTGCGGTCGGTTTATTCTTTGTAATATTTGAGTAAACAAAATATAGTCAACATAATCTGATTGAATTTATTATTTTTTTCTTAATAAAAAATGGACGCTTCTGATATGAGATAAAATTTTAGCATTTTAGTGGATTTTAGAACCATTTTATTTCCAGGTTTTAATATTTTATTTTGCATTGAGTTTTGCGAATAATAATAATTTTAAGTAAGCTTCATTCTCTCTCGCGTATTTGATCAACGTGAAACATTCTAAAATGAGCTAGGATTTATAATAATGGTTGCATTGTTATTCACAAGTATTTTGATCGTTTTGATAGTTATGAACTAAAGAAATTGAATTGAATAAAGTGCCAAATATTTTTGGTTTCATTTGTCCGTCTCTGAGAAGTAGCAATCTGAAAAGATATTGTATGATTAGAAAATAACATCCAAAATTTAAACTTATATCTTCGAAATGGAGATTTAGCGTCATTACACTTTTAGAATGAGTATTCATAATACATCTGAAAACAGGCTGATGTTACTTTTATACGTTTCGCTGTCACACACAGTTACATCCTTTGGATGTGATAATCAATATTTCAGTAAAGCTTTACGATAAATATTTTCTATCCGTGCCTCCGGTATATTTTAAATTAACATTGTTGTCATATTTGGTCAGGCGCCCCTGCTGTTCATCTCGGGGTTCTCGACAGGCTCCAAAAGAGAAACTGATCGGCCCAAACCTAGCAGCTCGACTCCAGCAACTTTCCTATGGGTGGGATGTAGCTTCCCTTTGTCTTTTCTACAAATATTTTCATGGTTTCTGCTCCGACGAACTTAGGTCACTGGTGCCTCCTCCACAAAAATTTACTCGAACAACCAGACTGGCAACAAGGTTCCACCTTTTTTGCAGTTAAACCTACCAAATGTAGCCAACAAGTCTACTCCAACAACTTCTTTCTTGGCACTTCCTGCCTGTGAAACTCCCTTCTTTATAATTATTACACCTTCCAAGAATTTAAATGTAATGTCAATTTCCATCTCTTATCCACTTGATTCCAGTTCTTCCCTCATTCTTTCTACATCACCCCGTGAATTTTGTTCTATTCCTTTCTCGCTACCTTTACAAATGACTTCACACCTGTGTTCCCATCCTTCTCTTGCCCTTTCTCTGACACCCCTTGTAATTAGTTCTTTTTCTTCATTCTCTTCCTGCCTAAACTTTTAATCTTTTATGTACCCCCCTACGCGTCAGTGACAGTACCACCTTGCTTGGGATGAAACGAATTTTTAAAAAATTCTCCAAAGAACCTGAGTGGCCAAATTTATTTTACTCTTATCGTGTTGAAATCGGAGCTGCCTCATTTGAATTCCTTTGCATTTCCTTAAGAAAAATACCCTTGGGAAAAGTATTAATCCATCTCTTCTCTCTCTAGCTATGGGCTAAATAAAAGGACAAATTGGATTCTGTAGCATTGGTTTTCAACTACTCTACCTCACAAAGTAATGGCAACTCATTGCGGGAAAATATTCTGACCAGTCATTCAGCCCAAGCGTGAATCACTATGACAGTTAACTGATTGTGTGGAACATACATCTCCAAACCTGCTGGAATATTCCTCTGGTTGCCGTTGTCACATCATTCTGGGTGTACGCATCTACTCTCCAGATGTTTGATTTGGAATTCGTTAGTTTGATATTTATGTTCATTTCGCCCGTCTATCTTTCCACGGTAACTTAGGAAAGATTTTAAGATGGTTTTGTGCCTCAACACCAAATTTGAAAAACTGCATAAAGAGAAAGATTTAAGAGAAAAACATAATCAATAACATATGAGTTTATGCATACCAGATGCCAACGCGGAACTTATACTCTTTCTGCTTAGTCTTTATATTGGATATTTTCTTTCATATCATCCCATGTCTATATATAAAATTCACGTGACTTTCGTTCGTCTGTCCGTCACACTCTCTAAAATAGACATACATTGAATGACCAAAACCAATTTTTTTGGAAAAAGAGCAAATTGGAGTACACACTATAACTGGTTTTATCAGTGTCCCTAGCGTAGGACAATATATTTTCATTTATTGTTTTTGTTGTGGGGTTCTACCTTTTTATAAAGATGGATTCGTCCAGAGTATACTTATACTACTGCTATAGAAGCGAAAAAGGAGAATACCGCGTTTTCACAAAGAGTTAACCGGAGTATACAAGAGTCCAGAGAGAGATTAGCAGTCAGTACACAATAGCTCGTAGTAGTTCTGTGCTCTACTCATCGAGAAGATTATTACGCAGTACCGGTCAGCTTCCGATGCGGACATACTCAATATACTATGGCTTCATCGCCAGAGACTTGTACATATACTTTTTATATTTCTTGGACTACTAATCTTTATTCAAGTCTGTATCCTTACATTAATACACTTATTTTCTATCACAATTACTTGTCGTTTTCATTTATTTGTGTGGGCCCTATTACCGGGATCCACAAGAGTTTTGGAAAAAGTAGAAAAGTTATTGTTTAACATGCAAAATACTCCTATTTTTTTTTAAATTTATATTTCATCAGTTGATTTGTGACATTGAACGAAACATAGTTTATAAATTTTGACAAAGAAATTTAGGGATAATTTCAACAATATGAAATATTGTGATAATTCAACACATTACCGCATGTTGCAAAACTATCTTTACTCCACAATGTTACCACAAATTAGCAGAAGTGTTGGCTTTATTTTTATATAGGCTTCTATCCAATGTTAATGAGATCCATCAACGTAACTTCACCAAATCACTTATATATTCGTTTACCTGTCATTCAATAACTATATGGACACTAAATCTTCTAAATATAACTATGAGATGCTGGAGGATGTTTTAATATAGTAATTTCTGAAATTTAAAAAATATATTATACGTTTTTATCACACTTAGGTTTTCAGTCTATAATGCTAAACCTTACCTGCGGGTTATTTAAAACGGTTATTCAATATCATCTTTTGCAGCTCATAAGCAATAATGGTAAAGGGAAATTCGAAATAATTGAAATTAATGTAAGAAAAGAAACAACCCGTATTAAATATATGATTCGCTAGAGAGATGGACATTTTGAAATGTGTTTTAAAAAAGTCCTTTAGTTGCCGTTTTCAAACATCTTTCCAATACAAGTCTTCCGCATTAGATATATTCCCATTTAAATTAAACCTGAAACAAAAGTAATATGCATTTGCTGGTCAATATTACAAAACAATTATGTTTTAGTTAAACTTTAGTGCGTGCAATAGTCACTAGGGATCCATAAAGTAACCCTCTGAACTGTGTTTATCTTAAGGGACAAGAAGGTGAGATTTCAAAAAATTTTTTCTCAAAAACAGGTTTTATTTATTTGTTTATTGATATATTATCGAATATTATTTTGAGAAATACTCAACAGATAATTGAATTAAAGATTACCTGATATTTCAAAATGATGATGAACCTTAAATAAGGTACAACTCAAGGAATGTATATTTCAGACCTATACATTCTTATTAGTGCTAGTAGCACCATTTTGAGCTTCCACAGGAACTAGATAAAACCTTAATTCAATAACTAACTCTATACATTCAAATTATGCCATAAGGAAGATACGACATTGGTAATGAAACAAAAATATTGAGTAAATATAATTATTATCAAAGACTTTTAACAAAATACTTTCTTTAGATGTAAATTAGTAATATTTCATCTAACTTTGAATTGCACTATAGCCAATAAAGTAATTTTACTTTAGACTTTCAATTCACAAGAGTTATTACTATATTACTTAGCTATACTGTAACATTCACTTTGTATGATTTCGAATTGATAGTCATATCGTCATGTCTCAACTGTGGTTTTTAATCGCGATCCTATTACGTATCACGAAAATTTACGTAAAAGACCAAATTTCAAATCGGCATCGATTTTCATTTTTGATAATTTATCGTCGATTTGGCAATACTCAGATACTTGTTAATCTGACTATATCATTTTCACCATGTTCTTATTATCAATTAATTACATCAAATCAATAGTAATAATATTTTCTCTTTGCAGAGAAAAAATCCAGTGTTTCATCAATAATATAATTTGGAAACTATTATCAATGATGCATTGTTACGTGGGATTAATGGATACGTGTGTGTCAATACTTTGTATAAAAACGAAAAATATTTTATATTCAAATATTAGTCCAATTTATAATGTCTTATTTCAATCGTATATTCTTATAATTTTTACGTGGCTTTCAAATATTTTACATAACCCCTTCAGTAATAAACGTATTAACTTTACATTTCGTCTGTATTTTTGTCTGCGTACTACAATGAATGTGAAATTTGAAGAACATTAACCGTCAATTTTTCATATGACGTTAATATTTACTGCTTGTACGGGGTATTAAGTTTAATGGAAATTTGATTACTTTACGCAAGATTTTGTATGTAACTTCCACACTCGAAGACAACGTTTTATTTTCAAACATCTTTACAAGTCATCAAAGCTATTTGAAACAGTCACTAAAAGTTAGTCGGGACATATTAAGTTTAAAAATTTTCTGGCTAAAAGTGAGTAATAAAGAAATCTAAAGCATTCCGTGTCGGAACGTATTTAAGAATCATATCTAAAATGAAATATCTAAAATCTATATATATATATATATATATCTAAAATGAAATACGTTTTAAAACTGATTATTCAATTTTTAAAAAAATGTTTTCAAATATGTGAATTAAATTTTCTTTAATATAGAATATTCACATCTGAACATCCAGAGAAGATAAAATTTCAAGATGACCCTAAATAATGTCACTTACACGTTTAAAAAGATTTCAATGATACCATTGGTATTTTTTACGTTATTGCTTAAAATAAACGTGTGTTGTGGAGCAATGGAAATAAAAAACAGCAGCTGAGTTCGAATTCCAGTTGAATTTCTTGGATTCACTTACTTACAAATAACTTTGGGAAAGGTATTAATCCGTTTCTTCCCTCTAGTTATGGGTTAAATAATAGGATAGATTGGGTTCTATAGCCTTGGCTGGCAACCAGTCTACCGCAGAAAGCAATGGCAACCTACTGCAGGATCATTTTTTGCCTACTCACTTTCGAGACATGATCTTCCAAAGCATGTATCATGTATGGCACTTAACTGACTGACTAAATTTCTTCGAAGAAATCATTTATTTTAAACCTAGCAGTATAGCCCGGCGTTGCTCGGGGGTAATGAAAGCTTTTATATATATATTATCGATTTTCTGCACAATTTTCAGAACTGCAACCTTGAAACTTCTGAATATAGTTTCTTATGTCTTTGTCTATAAGTGTATCAAATTTGATTAAAATCGGACCACTCCTCTATAATCCGATTTTTTCGATTATCGATTTTCCATATTTATTGGGGGTACCTCGACACAAAACTCAGCTATGAACACTCGCAGACGCTTATAGTAAAACTGTGTAAATTTTCAAGAAAATCGGTTCAGCCGTTTCAGAGTCTATAGGTAACGGATGCACACATACAGACACACACACACACACACACACACAGTTCCATTTATAAATAAGTTTAGATTGATAATTTTAATGAGTACTTTATAATTTTTTATTTCTTTAAAATAAATTGTAAGCATTCATTACAATCATTAATTATGCATGGTTTAAACAAAATCGATTTTATGCAAAAGAAAGAATGCAAATGTTGATTATGGATTCTTCTGTCTTTGGGAGACTGCGTCTCAAAAATTAATCATTAAAAAAAACGTACATTCTTATATAAGTCAAGATAATACCACCATCTCTCGTAAGATTAATATGCTACATGTCAAAACGTAGTGCAATTCGTACATACACCGATCAATACATCACACGAAATAACATATTCACTATTAATATTAATCATCAAATAATAAATTGCAAAAATATAAAGAAATATTCAAAATGTTCTTCTTCTGTATGGGTGCTCATGTCTCTCAATTTCATCTTTTGCAGCTCATCTAAACTTATTTATAAATGGAATTTTGTCTGTGTGCGTATGTGTTTGTGTGTGTGTGTCCCCGTTACCTATAGACTTCGAAAGAGCTTAACCGATTTTCTTGAACATTTACGCAGTTGTACTATAAGCGTCTGCGAGTGTTCTTAGCTGGGTTTTGTGTCGAGGTAGCCCCGATATCGGGTTATAGAAGGAGTGGTCCGATTTTAATCAAATTTGATACACTCATAGACAACGACATGAGAAACTATATTCAGAAGTTTCAAGGTAGCAGTTCTTATAATAGTGCAGAAAATCGATAATATATATATATATATATATATAAAAGGCAAGATGTTTGTGTGTGTTTGTTTATCTGTCTGTATGTCCATTATACAAATCTACAATTTTTATCCGATTCTCACCAAACTTCACACAAATATTCTTTAGGCTGAGTCTGAGCTCCAGGACTATGGATTAGTTTTAAACCTTTCATTACACTGGAGCGACGCCGGACCATACTGCTAGAAAGTAATAATGGTAAAATAAGATTCGAAATAATTGAAACTAATATTAGAAAAGAAACAAACCGTATTAAATATATCATTCGCTAGAGGGATGGACATTTTAAAATGTGTTTCAAAATAAGTTCTTTAATTGCCGTTACAAACACCTTTCCAAAACACGTCTTTCGCATTAGATATATTCTCATTAAAATTAAAATCAATTAGAATCATAATGATACAAAATATTCCATATTTTTTGTATGTTGCAACAGAAAATGTTAAAGTTTTCAAACAATGAGTAATGATGGGCGAATATTCTGTAAAAATATGAACTGGATTAGTGAGAGCTTATACTCAAATAGAAAAATATGTAATGCAATATTAAAAAGATTGACTAAGACTGTCAAATTCAATAACACGCGTTTGAATGATTTCTTCTTACTAATGTATACATTGCAGAGGCACATAAACAGAAAACACACACACTTATATATGAGTACGACGGCTGATTGATTGCCTGTCACCCTTCATATACCTGCCCAAATGCACCTGTCTCTAGAAGCTTAAAATATTTTATACGGCGTATATGGCGTAAAACAAGATTGAAATAAAAAATGTACATAGTTACACACAAAAGAGTATATACGCGCGCGCGCACGCACGCACACACACACACACACATATATATATATATATGTATTGATGATCTGGTGACTCGACTGCAGCCACTTCCCCATCGTCGAAATGTGGCCTCCCTTTGTCTCTTCTATAAGTACTTTCATGGCTTCTGCTCGGATGAGCTTAAGTCACTGATGCCTCCTCAACAGGTGTTTACTCGTGCAACCAGACTGGCAACTGGGTCCCATCCATTCACAGTCAGGTTAGCCAAATGCAGACGACAATTCTACTCCTGCAGCTTCCTCTCTCGCACTTCCCGCCTGTGGAACTCGCTCCCGTATTCTTGCTTTCCTGACGGCTACAACCTCCAGAAATTTAAATGCAAAGTCAATACTCATCTACTAACCACTGGACTCTAGCTCTCTCCCCTCCCTTGTATAACCTTCCCTTTCTCTCCACCTATGTATCTGTCATCGCATCTGCTTTCTCAGCTTTCTGTTGTTCCTTTCTAACTAGTTTGTACTCTTCACTCTTTTCTAATTAATCTTTTTACATTTATGTATCCCCCTGCACATCAGTGGTGTTTCCGTCTTGCTCGGGGTGAAATGATTAAAATATATATATATATATATATATGGCAAGAAATAAATTAAGTTAATAAAAGAGCACTTAATAAAAGAACGCAGGAATGAACAGCCGACCGGTTTCAATCCCAACCTCTTCAGGGTCATCTGGAAAAAATTATTTCATCTTTTTTAAAAATTAAAAAATAAAGATGAAATTGTATGACAAGAAAAAAAATTATCAGCGGTAACAAGAGAGGAAAAGGAAAAATAATTGATGGAATTATTTCTTTTTCCTCGTCCCCTACCTTTCCCTTTCCTCTCTACAAGCACTAGAACGCTGGTAGTATGAAGTTCGAAGATACAATCTTTCTATTTACCGGGATACGGCCTCTTGAACCTAATATACAATGACTCCAATGCCTGCCAGTGAAAATAAAGAGTGCGAATCAGTCAAAACAGAATATCGGTCCACATTAAAGTCGGTCACACAATCTCTGCTATTTATAAGATGTTGAGTAATAGCTGAACTGGATGTGTTTACCAGCTGGCTCTAACGAACATCCGGTTTAAGAACTATAGATGGGACATGCTGCTTAATCCTACAATCCAAGCGCTGCGAAGTCCTTCCTATGTAGCTGCTCCCGCAACCACAATTAAACATATAAATTACAGATGAAACATGATAAGTAGGAAGGTGTTCCTTTTCCTTAGAAAGAAAAACAGAACAAGTGCTAAAATTAATCTTAATTTGTGCAGAGAAATAAGAAAAGCGAACTGCCTAGTCAAAAGCTCACCACGCGGACCAATATAAGGAAGCCGTAAATAAACAGGGCATTTCTCTACTATATGCGGGTTATCCTTAAAGAAATTATTAATATTATCACGCATAACACTATTCACAATATCACTAGGATAACCATTTTTTCAAAAGAGTGCTTCGGACAAAATCTTCTGCAGCATCCAAAAACCTTTCCTTCCAAATGTTATGAGTAAAGGTCTTCATAAGATTATGTTTTTGCTTTCTGAGACAAAAAGATTCCCAACACGTATACAAACCGGGGAACGTTGGATTGCGAAACACGGATGTATGAAATTCAAAAAGAATCTGATGCACACATACATCAAGGAAGGGCAAACAGCAATCGGACTCTTTTTCCACAGTAAATTTCAAAGACAGATGTAGTTGGTTCAAACCTGAGAAAAAGAATCAGCCACAACGTCACTATTGAATAAACAGAAAGTGTAATCCATATACCGAAAATCCATTTTCTCTTGACATACAGAGTATTCTTAATTTTTAACTTTTTAACAAAGTTGAAATAAATTTTCACCGATGACCCTGATCTGGTCGGTCGTTCTGTTTTCTTATATTTATTTTAATCCTGTTTTCTTACACAATACCTGTAAGTTGTAAATTTAATTTATTTCGTACCATATTACGATTTTGTACTGCCAATAATATATATATATATATATAAACTGCGTCTAGAGCTTATATGCTAGTTGTGAATTGGTATAAAGAGTTAAATCTTTAATGTTAAAAGTCCTGTTATGATGTTGTTTAGATTATACCCAATATTATTAACTTAGATATAGAGTGTTAGACAAAACTAATGTTTTTGGTTGGGAAAAATTTTACTCTGTTAACAAAAAGGACTAATTTGACTGTCAGTAGTTTATTTGCAACTATTTATTTTGATACTTTTACATTATTATACCTTGTAAAACTAAAGTAAAAAAATAATATGAAAAGATTTAGAACAAATTCGCCATTTCTTAAAAGAAAAATCATAAATAACATTTTATTTAAAAAAAAGAGATATTTCAAAAAGATAATAAGAACCTCCTAAAATTTATTGCACAAATGCTCCTTTCTTTTTAATAACTCTTAGCAGGCTGTTGGCAACATCTGATGTTAGATTTGCAATTTTAGCGGCTGGTAAACTGATTGCACAAAATTTAATTACCTCCCAGAGGTCAAACTTGCTGTTGAATTGCCTTCCATTAGAATAAATATCTCATGTCGCAGCTATTAGAGGGCCAGTCTATAAGAGAATCTTCAACAAATCCTTTTTCTTTCAACGAGGATTTAGTAAACTTTGATGCATGACTTGGTGCGTTGTCTTGCATAAAGATCATAGATCTACGATTGTTTAAAAACTGGTTATTAACAATTTAAAGAAATATTGCTCGAGAATATAACAGTAACTTTTGGAATTCATTTTAACCCCTTCTTTCACTTTAAATGGATCAACGAGCTCATTACCAATAATCCCAGCCCATATCATGATCCCACCGCCGCCTTGTTGGCGTTTAAAAAATTTCTTGAGTCATGTTCCTTGCAAAACCATCCTCGTGCCTATCCATCGGGACTATCGTGTGTGATGCTTGATTCCTCTGTAAAAAGCACTTTACTGAAATCAGTTCTCAAGTATTTTTGTCCACTGGAATCTTCTTTTCTAATGTTTTTGTTAAAATGAGTTCCTTTATTTGATTTTTTACAACCAGCAAATTTCCTTAATGCTTTACAACTTGTTTCCCTGGACATCATAGGAGCTCCAACAGCCTCAGATATGAACACACTTGACCCATTTGGGTTTCTTATTAATTCTACTCGGATATGTGATAGATCTCGCTTTGTTAAATTCCTGAATTCAGTCTTAGACTTTTTTTCCTTGGTTGATTTCCCATTTGACCTGTTTTCTTGATTGTTCGATGATCCTTTTACAAATCCTTAGAAATATGAAGCGAAAACTTGATTTGGCTTATTTCTTTGATTATATAGTTCTTTTCATTCATTGTTAGTTCTTTTTTTACGGGCCATAATACTAAATTCTAGTTCTTGCAAATAATCTCTTGACACTGCAAATTGCTATAATTACTGAAAAAATACTAAATATCAATCTGAAATTGAAAATTGGAACTTAATTGCTTTCATGCTTGCTTGCTATGCATAATAATATTAATTATTTTATTGGATAACGCATATCGATGAATTCTACATCAAATATTTGACAATACGTTTTTTGCGTATAATTTCTAGACGCAGTTTATATACGGCCCCAACGAGTGAGAAAACCATAACTGTGTTCTCACGAAACTTCGTAACCGGCATGAATCTGCTCTAGTAAAGAGTCAAACATTTTGTACGCATCAACGCTCTTTCTCCACTACGATATCGAGCACTTTACGATAAAAGAACCTGCTTGCTAGAATACATTTTATCAGTAGTAACCGCTGAAAAGTCAGAACCGTGGCGCTAAATATTGTCTCAATTAAACAATATATATATATATATATATATATATATATATATATATATATATATATATATATATATATTTGTGTGTGTATGTGTGTGTGTGTGTGTGTGTGTGTGTGTGTGTAGAACCACCTTCACTCCTAATAGAACATAGGACATCGACAATCCCTTGCGTGCTACGACCATTTGTCATTGATCACCCCTTGCATTTGATGAGGGTGATTTCGATGCTTTATTCAATTGTGTTTTTGCAGGTACGACTGTTGACCTTACAAACATTTCTTTCCTCTGGGCGAGGTAGACTGGTTGTCAACCAAAGTTGGTGCATTTATCATGCTACTTAACCCATAGCTGAAGGGAGAAGAGATAGACTAGTACTTTTCCCAAACGTATTTGCGTGTAGGTGAATGCAACAAATTGAACTGGAATTCAAATTCCGCTCTAGGATTTCTAATTCCGAGTCAATATCCACTGCATGTCAGCGCACATCTGTTTGTCTATGATAATTGACACCCTCGTCGTCTTTGACGCATGAGAATCAAGCATCTCAGTTCTTAGACCCAACATCTATTTTATCCGAAAATACTATTTAATTATGGTGTTGAAGGCTTTTGTAGAACCTACAACAGTTTTTGTTGGAGCCGAATGGAGAATGCTCACAGACGAAACCTGCAGGTATTGAATTCATAGTTGTCCTTCTCTTATTGTTCGTCACCCACGGCAATATGACTCAGGTTGTCCTGCTATTACAGAAAGATATCATTCATAAATTTTCCAAGGGTTTTAACCGATATCCATTACTCTATCGTGTCTCCATATATGATATGAGAGTTCCTATCAACGCTCTATCTCTACGCCAATTTAAAAAAAAGCAACGATAATCTTGGCGCTGAACATTATTACAAATCAACACTATACATATATATACTAGCATTATAACCCGGCGTTGATTGGGTGTAATGAAAGATTTGAAACTAATCCATGGTCCTGAATCTCAAACTCTTTGGACGCTGACACGAAAAACGTAGGTTATTAAGTCTAATAACTAAAATTATACCTACTTAAAGCAAAACCTGAAGCCACAACCAAAATAAAAAGCTGAAAACCTGATTTCGATCACACCCAATAAGATATCGTGGTGTCAGTTTTCAATATCGGAGTCAAATAAGTCATCCAAGGATAAACTAACCTAAGTAAGTACATGAAAACTTATCGTACACATCGGGAGTAAAATTGGAGAAAATGAGCCATACTGATAGCTGAATATTGGCTTTTTATCAGATTGGAGAAAAAATCGAGGAATTGATTTCCGATATCTGGGAAATTGAGTCATCGAAAACAATTACTAAAGTTTGAGACTAAAAACTATTATTTTACCAAGTTAGAGCAAATTCTGCAGCAAGAATCACGATAAAAGGACTAAAATCCTTATCTGGATTTGTATAAAGGACATACATACATCTTTCCTTTATATATATATATATATATATATATATATATATATATAGAGAGAGAGAGAGAGAGAGAGAGAAAGATATATATATATATATTTATACACACGCATACACATATATATACATATATGTGTGTGTGTATATATATATGTATATATATATATATATATATATGGATATGTAGGTGTTTATATTTTTATATTTATATTGTGTGTATATAAATACGCAATCTACTTAACATGTTTCTACGTATATGTCTGCATATGAGAGTACGCATGCGTATTAATTTTAAAAAAATATTTATTCGCCTCACTGATGTAATGATGATAACTGCAATTTTTCACTTTTAAGGGAGCGATCTTTATTTTTATTTCTTTTTTTTTGTGTTTTTGGAGTCTTTATTTGTGAATTTCATTCGCGTAAAACCTTCTGAAAAATAAAGAAGGAAGTAGAATCCTTGAAATTTGGTAAGGTAAATTCCAATCAAGAAAGACTCCAAAAAGAACTTATTGTTAAAATTTGCTGTTAAATTTAACACAGTATTAAAATCAGGAAACAAAAGTTATATATGCTTAAAACTGCATCGGAAATAATATATTTCGCTGCTCCAGACTTGACTTTGCTTGGATAAATTTCAAACATTCATTGCAGTATGAAGTTATTCTGACGGGCGGATGGAGCCGCCAAATAGATTACCAATGGATTTATAAAAATATCTAACTTTTGTTTCATGTTCAGGAAATGAATTATGTTCTCTCGCTCTCTCTATCTCCCTCTCTCTCTCTTTATATATATATAGTCTAATCTAAATGTATTGAAACTGCAAGGCCAATTTCTTTTTTATTCTTCACTAAAAACGTTTGTGTATAAGATTAAAAGGAATATGAGCCAATAGTTCAGAATTTCTGCTTTTATTTCACGGCATTTATCTTTTAATGTGTTAACAAATTTAAGATATACCACCTATTGTTTGAACCCAGCCATTTCTCAAGTGAACAGAACTATGAGAAAAAGTTACTGAAGAGGTGTTTCTTGTTGACCAGGTGTGGCTTTTTTACATTTATTGTTTAATTATTAAACAGCACTTAATGACTACTCTTCGCTTTAGTCTTGTTTTTTTTACCTGTAAATACTGCATGTGGAAGAGATAGCTATCAATGGAAATAGAAGCAAGACATTTTAAAGCTGAGAAAAAAAAGAAAATCAGTGAGTTCCACTGGACAAACATAGGGCACAGCAAACACAAAAATTTGAAATGTGCTGAAAAAGAAAGAAACTACTGATATACTGAGTCACAGACACACAACATGTTGGCCAAAGAAAACAACAGCAGTTGATTACAGGAACATTGTGAGAACTGTTATAAAATCTCCCATAACAAGTCTGTGACATCACCAACACCTTCTACAGGGCAGGATTGAAGGGTTTTCAACCCACGATTCGAAAAAAAATCTGTAGAGTAAAAATACAGAAGCTAACTTACAATATGCATACCATACATTAACAGTAATGATCAGAAGGCCGGATTAGAATTTGCAAGGACGTATAGAGATGGAATGCAAAAGTTCTGACAGAAAGTGTTTTATGAACTGATGAGACCAGGATAAATCTCTACCAAAATGATAGAAATGCCAACGTGTTTAGAAAAAAGGATTTGCTTGTGATCTAAAGCATCCATTCTCATTTGTGAAGCATGGTGGAGGCAATATCTTCGTTTGTATTTCCATTGATATTTCTGAAAAAACCTTGTTCATATTTATTGATTATTCAACTCATGAGGTAGCAGCAGAATTAATTCAAAAGTTGACAGGAATATTTTGTTTGTCAATTTAAAGAGAAAATCATCTAAACAAATTAAAAGGAATTTTATGATGTAGCTAGACAATGACCTAAAACATATTTCTAACACAACACATGGCTTCATTAGGGAAAAGAAGTCTACACTTTTAGACTGGCTAAATCAATCATCAGGACATAATCTAATAGAGTACACATTTAATCTCCTGAAAGAGAGTTTAAACGAAGAACCCTCCGAAACAAAGAAGAATTTAAAAAGATGCGTTAAAAATCTTGAAAGGTATCGCAAATGAAGCATGCAGGAGTTTGGTGATGAAAATTGGTAGCAGGCTTAATGTAGCTATTGCAAGCAAAGGTTATGCAACCAAATATTAAATGTTATTTACTTTAAGACTATTTTCCTTTATTTTTGCTGAACTAAAAATGGAATGATCTGAAAATGGTATATTCTAAGCTATTTGACACATCTAAGTGTAAATCCCAGGAAATAAAAGCTGAAAATCTGAACTCTTGTCTCATATTCATCTTTTGGTTTTAAGGAACGTAAGATTTTCGGGACTGGGAAATGGTGAGTTCTATAAGATTTAAAGTCGTTTTGTCTCGAAAGAAGATTATCCCGCAGTAGTTTCCCATTGCTTTCTGAAGTAGACGGGTTGCCAATCTGTCTTATTATTTAACCCATAACTATAACGGATTAATACCTTTCCCAAGGGTATTTGTAAGTGAATGCAAGGAATTCAACTGGAATTCGAACTCAGCTCCCGATTTGTCGTTCCGAGTATCAACTGCCCCACAACGCGCATCCGTCAACAGTCATTCGAAAACTCCTATCATGTGAAAAATGTCATCAAAGATGTTTCTAAATTCGCATTATTCACAATAAACAAATTTTCGTTTTTGCTCCCTTTGAAAGTTTTAAAGTCTATTATATGGAACAAAACTTTCTTTTTGATCGTGTAGTGCCTGTTCACAATTATGATCCATCTTTTAGTGGATACCAATCTCACTATTTTATTTATAATATAAATTGTATTAAAATTAAACAAAGGAGTGTTGAATTTTTTTAGATCAACTAGAACTCGTTCCTCACACAAAGACATGCAATTTTAACTTTTAGGTAATGTACCAGACAGAAAATCTTTCAGCATCTTCCGTTTTAATATGTTTATGTCACATCATATTCAGTAGCGTACAGAGGTTTGGCAGCGTCCGGGGCGAGCATTAAGACCGGTGCGCACTGCTCCCACCCCAGACATGATCGTAACCGCATACTTAGTATATTTTCATTTGAACAGATCCAAAGTTCACAAAGGTTTATTACAATCAGGTAGAGGGAATGTTTAAATGAGAAACATTAACACATTATACAAATTGGAGAAATTTTATTTATTTATTTCAAAGTTTTAAAAAAATGTTTATGAAGTTCCTTATTTTGAAAAACAGTAAGAAGCAATGTGATTCTATATCATTCAAATACGAAAAGGCGCTCAAGATCTTCGTGTGGTTAATGGTGTGTGAATGTGTGTGTGTAAGCAACAGATCTGGCACAAGAGGACATTTTCTCCTCATTTTTTATGAGAAAAATCCGGTTCCTAAAATTATCGAATAAATGATTTTCATTTGTTCTAAAATAGTTTATTTGTTTTATTAATAATTTTGCGGGAAAACTTATTATAGTCTTGGAGACTGAAACCTTAAATATTTTAGAGAAAAGCATAACGCAATTACAAGACAATATCAATTGTATATTGTCATATAATTATTATAATGGACGATGCCATCTTGAGCTATACAACCATTTGTTTCTATTTCTTGAGTATGTATGGTAGAAATGTTACCGAAGTGTTAATTCTCTCACTCTTTTCGTCAGTTATCGTGACACACCAGTGATGAGACATTAAATCATAATATCTAACGAAAAAAAAAAAAGAAATTAGTAACTGAAAGTATTCCTGCAAGTGATAAATAACAATATTTTCATTTTGAGTTCAAACTCAATGCGTCTATCTGTGCCTAAAGAAAAAAAAAACCTAAATTTGCTCGAAATAGATTTTCTACTCAAATGCCAACGTTTGGGTTTCGTTGCGAGAAAGTATTGACACGTAGTAAATTTCAAAATAAACCGGTTTTAAAATTATCCTGTTCTTTGCCTAATCATGCCTATTAATAACTTTTTCCAGTACAAGAAGTTGAAATTTAATCAGGCTTCCTTAATGCTCGCTCGAATGGATGTACAGGGCTAATAACACGTGCTAATGACATAATCAAAACGGATTGTAAAGAGAAGGAAATATATGCGCGTAAAATACTGCCTACTTTAAAACTTGTATCAATTCCCGGGGATTAGAAACATCAGTTTTCACCTGTCTTATTGAAGAGTTTCTTCTTAATATTTCTACTGTATATCGATTTTCAAATAAACGGGTTTTGTCCGAGGTAGATTCATGAAACATTAGATAACCAACTAAGCCAGATTCCAATTTCATACAATCTAGATTTAGATACATACCGATTCTGGCTTTATTTAAGCAAAGATATCGTTGAAAAACAGTATATTTCAGATCGTGGATGAGATTAAAGTGAATGCGACAGACAAATGAAAGTTGTTTTTTTTAATCACATCACCAAGGCGGTAAGGCCACTGGTGTGCATGGGGCTACGTAAGAGTGAATATATTGGAAAATAGAAAGCCGGAAACCACGTCCTAAGCAGGAAACAAGGGATGAGCTTCTACACCTGTTCAATGGACGTGGGTGGAGTGTGAACCGGGTGATAGTTCAATCTATCTACTCCAATTAAAAAAATAAACAAAAAAGAAAATGAAAAGATTGGAAAAAAGAAAACCGGAAACCACGTCCTAAACAGGGAACAAGGGATGAGCCTCTACACCTGTTTAATAGACGTGGTTGGAGTGTGATCCGGGCGATAGTTCAGTCTATCTACTCCGATTAAGGTTATTATAGATGAGAAAATTTAGATTGTTGCGGAGCACTGAAAGACACTAGAATAAACGTTTCCCATGATTTGCCTTTTTCAGACTATTGCCCTCATTTTTATTCATATGTTTACAACATTTTGGCCGTTTCTTCAGGCAGGAATTTAGAATGTAGGAATTCTGGTAGGAATTTCAAGTAGAAAATCTGCTAGGAATTTTGAACAGTCCGAAATTCTAAGCACGTGAAGTAGTCCGGAGCCTACAACATCTGAAACGCTGTAAACACGGCAAGAAAGATGACAAAAATAGTCCAAACAATGTATATAATTTAAATACTACATTATCTCAGAAGTACATAAAGATACTAAAAGTTTCGTTGATATGAAATTACTAGTTCATTTCCAGAGAAAACACTTTCTTTTTTCTTGTAATTAAGACATAAAAAGTAAACAACACACTGTTCAGTTATGACCCCCGCTTTATTTGAAAACAGAATGAGCAAAAGAAGAGTTTTCAAGTTGTAGACAAACCTTCCTCATCGCAAATTATTGGGCAAATTTTAATTGCCCGAGAAAGTAAAAATGAATTTGTGATTGAATGTTGTGTGAAAGCTTAGAGTCGTTATTTAATGAAAGCCACATCAGCATTTGAGAATGTGTACTTAGTTGGTCATGTGACTTGTAACACTTCAGGTGGTTATTAATACTAGGCAAAGCCCAAAGCCCACGTAATATAGCGGGTTAATGAAAGAGGTTGCCGTGCCCTTGGTAAGAGTCAAGGGTTGCAGTTCATGAGGATATATGGGAAATTTTTAATTTGCCACATATACTCGTGAACTTCAAACTTATTCTACACAACAAAGAAAAAGAAATTGCTAATGACTAATTTAATCTTTGTTTTAACTTCTTATTTTCAGGTATTTTTAATTTTGTTAAACATAAGTTCAACACGAATAACTTTCTTATTTAATGTATGAATATGTGGGTCGGATCAGAAAAATTAGAAGTACACTTAAATAGATATTTAGCTAATTGTAGTCCAGCTGTTTAATCTTGTTAACGAGTGAATGAACACAAACCTGAATTATTAAAGCTTAAAATCTCTGTCAAGTATCCTGAATTTTCTAAGTTAAACCGTTAAGCAAACGTCTGAGATTTTGACCAGAAAGAAATCACTAAAATCGTCTGAAATATTTAGAATTCAGTTTGAGGCTTATTCAAACTTCTTCAGAACAAATATAGAAAAAAATGAACTCATATTGGTGATTATGATAGAATTATATATATATATATATATATATATATATATATATATATATTAATGCAGGTTTCATTGAATAATATAGACAAGTTTTGTCTATTAATTTTGTGTAGGAT
Source organism: Ascarosepion bandense (assembly GCA_037127315.1). Lineage (NCBI taxonomy): Eukaryota > Metazoa > Mollusca > Cephalopoda > Sepiida > Sepiidae > Ascarosepion > Ascarosepion bandense. Next base: position 768,498 of record JBBBDQ010000657.1, read on the forward strand.
CCGTTCATACCGTCTGATATACTTGATGGTGATGTCGTTAAAAGACAACAAAAAATCACAGTATTTGTTGAATTTTTTATCAGGTCTAAGCTTTCGGCTCACATAAGCCATTATCAAAGAGTAAATAATAACACACAGTAAACATAGAACATTTAAGCTATTAACAATAAAGATAATTGAATTGAAAATATAAGTCCATCCCTACCGTGGCGGATGGCCGAAGACAGTGACAAAATAGTGGTGTTGTGGTCCCTGGTCTGATTACAGACATTTGAGTACGTTGTTGGAAATATCGAAATTGATTGTATTCAAACCAGGTTTAAACTGTTTAATGTAGAGTGCTTCGAGGATTTTTAGTTTCTGCTTATTATTTTCTTGTTTGAGTATGTACGTGTTATCAACAAGCGTTTTTCTCAGAAGTGTGCGTTGATAACCGTGTTGTTCTAAATGACGGAATATATTTGAATTTTTATTTAAGTGCAACGTCAGACGCCGTGAGAGCGAATTTGTGGTGTGGCCGATGTAGATATTATTGAGATTGTTAGAGATACATTCTCTAAATGGACATATGAATTTATATACTACATTGGTCTTTTGCAAATCACTAACGGTGGGGGAAGAGTCGTTGCGGACAAATGAATTAGATGTAGTGGATTTAGTGTAATATATAATGAACTTAATTCTTTTGTTAGAGTCTGTCGGAGAAATATTAGTATTTATGAGTTTTTTTAGGATGTTTTCATCTAGTTGGTAGTTGGAGTGCATCTGGCTACGGTATAAGAGAGTGATATGTTTAGGATTGGTTGGGTTAGTATCATGTGTTGTTTTTTCCATGTTAAGCTTTTTAAGAAAGTAATGTATTTGTTCATCAACTATGTAGTTGGGAAAATTATTATTGATGAGTGTCTGTTTTATGTTTTTTAGTTCACTGTAGAAGATCTGATTTGTAGATGAATTGACTTTTGCACGGTATAATAGATTTTTTATAATGGCTATTTTGTAATAGTGGGGGCATTCACTAATATAATTGAGTGTGGAGGGATTTTTATTAGTAGGTTTTTGATACGGTGAGATAGTAAATTTATTGTTGTCAGTGTTAATTAATATATCAAGAAAAGGAATTTTGTTATCTTTGCTAAGTTCATAAGTAAATTTTAAAACTGAGTTATTTTGAAACTGTTTTTGAAGTTGTAAGATTTCATTAGTATTTTTAATTGATAGTAGGATATCATCAACATATCTTAGATATATTGATGGTTTTGTAAATTTTGCAAAGGTAGTATTTTCAAGGTTAGACATGTAGAAATTACTAAAAATCGGACCAAGCACTGAACCCATGGAGACTCCGTCACGTTGTATATATATAGTGTTGTTTGGATCAACAAAAGACACTTCAGTAGTACAAGCTAGTAGAATTTTTCTTAGGATGTTGGGATTAATTTTGAGAGGGGGTAATGAAGGATTACTGTAAACATTTCTTATAATTATATCAATAGTTTCACTGACGGGTACATTAGTAAAAAGGTTTTCCACATCAAGTGAAGCTATGATTTCATTATTAGGTTTTTCACTCTTGAGGATTTGGATTGCCTCTAGGGTTGACTTTATGCTGTATTTACTCGGAAGGTAGGGTGTGATAAGCTGGTTAATATGTTTAGTTAACTGGTATACAGGAGTAGGAATTTGGGATATGATAGGGCGGAGAGGATAGTTAGGTTTATGAGTTTTTATGGTTCCGTATATGTAACCAGGTTTATAGTCACCAATAATTTTAGGGAGTTTTAAGGAATTCTGATCAGCGTTGTTGGCACTAATGAGTTTATTAAGTTTAGATTTTAGTTGGTGTGTCGGGTTTTTGTTAATTTTTTTAAATTTTGTGTGGTCATGGAGTATGTGGTTGAGTTTTGTGTTGTAATCTGATTTGTTAAGTACAACAAAGATGTTAGCCTTGTCAGCTTTTTTTACAATTATGTGAAGGTGGTTGCGTAGTTCGTGCGCGGCACTTTTTAGTTGTTTCGATAGAATTTTTGAGGAGCTTCTGCTTTTATCATGGCGATCTTTGATTGCCTCAGCCTTAAGTAGATCTTTCAGTTCGGGTTTAACGGTTATAAGTTTTTCATCTTGTAATTTAGTGATGCTTTGATAGAGCGTTTCTATTTCAATTTTTTTAGTAAGCTGGTTATACTTACGGTATATATGGCAGTTAGGTCCAAGGTTGAGTAATTCTTCTTGGTGCTTAGTTAGTTGGTGGTTGGAAAGATTTATGAAGTTATCGAATTTTTTGGGAAGAGTGATCGTGCCATTGTATAGTGAATTAAGTTTTTTGACAATTTTAGCACGGTGTTCAACTTCAGATTTTGCAGTGATTTTGGATAGTCTGAGTATTATTTCTTCTAGTTGGTTTGAGGTAGTTATATCTTTCAGTTTGTTGTAGAGGTCATGTTTGTTCTTGTATAATGTGTCAAGATTTTCTTTCGCTATTTCAATTTGCCTTTTCACAAGGCTCCATTTATATTTCAAGGTGGTGATGGTGTGTTGGGCTGCTGGATCATGTAATTTAAATTGTGTGTATTTTGGCAGCATTTTTTCATTAATGCAGGTTTCATTGAATAATATAGACAAGTTTTGTCTATTAATATATATATATATATATATATATATCCCACCTTTTTAAGTATATATATATATATATATATATATATATATATATATGTATATATATATAAAAACTGAAATATATATATATATATATATATGATATGTAATAAATATATATGAAGCTCATGAAAGGAAGAAGTTAAAATATGACGAAATTCTGGAGAGTTGCAGGGTTAGAAGCTTGAGGGCTAGCAGCACTCCTATAGAAGTGGGGACTAGAGGATTTTCAGCAAGGTCCTTAGCAAAGCATTAGCAGATATTGGGATAGTGGGAGTAAAAAAGGAAAGCCCTCAAGTCCATAACCGAAACAGCGGAAAGAACAGCTAATTTTATGGATGAAAAGTGAGAGTGTCTGGATTCCAAATTGTTAGCTAAAATTCCCCGAAATTCTGCGTCTAAATTAATGTTTCGGGCGAGCTCAATTACGGTTCGCCTCTAAATGGAAAGTGTCTCAGACAGTCGCTAATCAGAAGCATTTGCAAGGTTTCTTACCGGGCCTAAACGTAATTTTCCAATGTCTGAAAGCGCTTATCAAGGGTGGGCCAGAAACTGATCATCTCTGGTTGTATCGACGCGGTGAGGGGGTATGATGTTGAATGACCCGAAACCCCCTAGTGTTCCTCGCGATGATATCATGGACGATACCCACTAGCGCCCCTATTAGGGTGCGTATGGTTGATATATATATATATATATATATATATATATATATATGATATGATATGATATGATATGTAATAAATAGTGACTTTGCAAATAAATAAAGTAAATTTGGTTATATTGAGCCTTCTGGCTAGATTAGTTTTAATACTTAACTTTTAATAACTCGTATAATACGATCCATTTGGAATTTTCCTTCAAGCTGCTTCATTCTGGGGATATATATATATATATATATATATATATATATATATATATATATATATATATATATATAAACTGAAAAAGGTGGGATTAATAAGAAAGAATTTTTTCTGTTATGTATATATTTTTTATCTTCCGCCGGTAAAATATCTCGGTTTATTTTGAAATAAAGAAATTACCGATGATGCGTGAATTTCTCTGAGGAATTTAATGTGGAAATGGCCATACAACTGATTTGAACATCGAAATTTATTTTATTTCATTTATATATATATATAAGTGAAGATGTGTGTGTGTCAGTGTGCGTGTGTTTCCTCGCTGATTTTTATTGACATAAATTCCATATTTTTAATCCGATTTGTTTTAAAACTTACACACACCGCTTGCAATTTTTTTCAAGCGGGCATTCTTTTCACGCAGCCAAGTCAGAAGCAAACGTTTAACATTTACCTGGTCCCATTTTATCCTACTGTGTTAGCAGCGCTAAAAATAGGCACTGCCAACTATACCTCTTCTGTATTGTGATATAGTTTCCTTTACAAAAACCAAAGCTTAAGTGTCCAATAGAAATTCTTATTGTTTTTATCACGTTTAACGCCGGGTACTTACTGTTAGTTTTTCAATAGAAGAGTCGCAGTTTAAGAGAATATGTAGGGAAAGATAACACTTATTTAATATAATTTTACCTCTCATTAATCCATTTCAAGATCTATATCTGCTAACTTATATTTTAGTAGCCATAACATACTTTTTAATTGATATTAAGTTTTAATTGAAATTTGGATGGTCTAAAAAGAGTACTGTAGTTTAAAGGGAATGCAAATGTAATTGCTTTCAGTAGCATAGTTCTTTTATGCAAGAAATATACCACTTAAGAGCAATTGAATTTGTGTTTTCTTTAACGGAAACTTTGAAGTCAGCATGAACCTGCTCAGTCAAAGTAACAAACTCTTTGTACTTATCAACGATTTATCACCATGCCGATATCGAGCATTTTACGGTAAAAAAAAAACTGCTTGCCAAAATACATTTTATCAGTAAAATCACTGAGAAAACTACAACATATGCGCTAAACATTATCACAATTAAAATATATATATATAACCATATCTTAACTATGCTATATAAATTAATCGACAAGACAATATTTTCAAAGATTCATATATATATATATATAATATGGTAGAAGAGTAAATATACATATTTCATAACCCATATGCGTCGGTTATAACTAGAATACATCGGCTGTTGTTAATTTGACTGTTTAAAAAGATCAAAAATGTCTCCTGAACCTTGTGTGCCCACTGAATATATAATGATTATATATTATATTTTATTTTAAAATATTTTATTTGCTATATATATAAATATAAATGGAAGACAGAATGAAAAAGATGTGACGCATTTCATCAATTAAGTCGTCATTAGATGAAATGAGTCACACAGAAACTTTGTAAATTTTGCATTAAATTTTCCCTAATATTGTTCTTGATATATACAAAATTATGTATTTTTAGAATTTATTGCCAAGTTCTAAATGAAAATAGAATGGTTCTTTTGTTATTACATTGTAAAATTTTACAATGCTTCAAGGAAGCCTTTGCTTTGGCCAGCCAATTAGTAGGAAAGACTAGCATGGGGAAGAGGTCACAAAAACTGTAAACCAGAACATTTCTTTTGATGTACATGTTATTGTGCAGTATTAAAAAACAGCCATACAATTTTCATTTAGAATTATTCTCTTGGCAATATATATATATATATTACTATTATAATGGTAGATCTTACGGGAAATTTTGTAAAAGCTAAATGCAAATTTTTCATGGATAGACTAGTGATCTAAGGAATTTCTTAGTAAATTGCGTGTTTACATCTCCTTTTCACATATATATAATTCCACCAAAGCAAGCATCACTTTATACCGTTGAAACCCTTCTATACCACTAAATGCGTTACATAGGTTTTTTTCATTTTGTCATTCATACATATTATCTTACGTCTATAGCACGACTCTGAGTTCCATGTACGATGAAATAATCAAGTGCATATTAAAAACTGACAGTTTCTAGAATTGAATTTTTATTTTCGGTTGTCATGTTGTTTATAAGATCGTTATAAGATCGTTATGAATAATAAATGTGGGCTACCATTTTTAATTTATATCGAAACTTAAACATTAAATTGGAAAGCAAATTCGTAGAAGTTATGAGAAAAAAGTAAAAATAAAAAGAATATTAAAAGTAGATTTGGGACTTATATTTTAAGTGAAAGTACTTTTGTGTGTTTATCATCAATGAACGAAGGTAGTGGAAAATAAAATTATATATATATATATATATGTGTGTGTGTGTGTGTGTGTGTGTGTGTGTGTGTGTGTGTGTGTGTATGTGTGTGTGTGTGTGTGTGTGTGTGTGAGTAAAAGGAATTAATTAAAAAATGAATAATAGATAAGAAATAAATGAATAAATAAGTAAATTAAATAAAAAGTCGATATATTTTAATCCGTGTGTATGTATTTATGCAGATATTTATTTCTATGTTTGAATGTTGTCATCAATTTACTTCTTTTCTTTAACAAATTACAGTCATTTACGTGTTTCAAGATGACAGGTTTCTCTCGGTGTGTTTATATATATATATATATATATATATATATATATATATATATAAGTTGAAAATGCAATTATAGTTTTTAAGAATTAAGAGTATTGTTTTTAGTAACTGAAACGATATATATCTGTTTCTATGTTTGTATAATAATCCCATACCTCTGCATTTCAATTTCAATTTTGAAAGTCATTGAACTGTGAAATCAAAACGTTACTCTAAATAAATTGATATTGTTAAACAATGCAGTTGCATTTTCTACTTCTTTTTTTCCAATATATTTGCCAGTGCAGCATATAAAAACAACTATTTTTTCATGTATATTCATATATATGTATATATGTATGTATATGTGCATTTCAGATAGAGTGCATCTGTAAAGAAACAAAATGAATCAGAAGACACAAGAGGAAAATACTATTCGTAGCCGACACGTTTCGTCTTCTGAGAAAGTTTATCAAGGCAAATATAGTCTTTATTTTGTTGCACGTGTTTATATACAACGACATGGATATTATTGGTTTATCAAGTCTTTTACATGTTAGAAACTTTAAAACATCCACGAACTTTCTCATGTTTAAAATCCTTATAAACCGATAACAATATCGGTTTTGTGTGCCACAAAATAAATATTACATTTACCTTTGATAAAATCTCTCAAACGACGAAATGCGTCAACTAAGAAGAGTATTTCCTCTTTTTTTCATATATATATATATATATATATATATATATATATATATATATATATATGCGTGTTTGTGTGTGTCAAACAAGAAAAACGAAATAAGGTGAAAATGTAGGCATACAAGCAAATGTCTATTTTGCTACGCAAACATCAACAAAAGTAAATAAATGAAACTTAAAACTCAAACCCAGAAATATTGCATATAAATATAAAAACTAAATACCAACAAAAAACACGGAGATAATATCACTTCTAGATAGAAAAACCTCACACGAAGCCTACAAACACAAAACAGAAAACTTGCCTATAACCACAAAATTCTTTTAGCGGTTACATATACTAACAATGTAAGAAATTTTTAGGGTTCGTAACACAGTAAAAAGGGGTCAACCTAAAATGTCAAGAAGTAAACAATACATTATAAAGCAATTAAGCACACAACAACTCAAGCGCACTTAAAGGCAGTTAACATAATAAAAATATTAACCATTTTCAAAAAATAAAACATAATCAAAAGAAGTTAACACAACAAAAATCAATCACAAGCCATCAACCATTTGTAGAACAACTCCCATAAAAATATAGCAAACTACACTAAGCTCCATATAAATAATAAATAGACCGAGAAACAACAGCAGTTGAAAAAAACCCTGAGGATTGAGGTAATCACAATGGTACCTTCGATGTCGAAATAACTCTGCTAAGTTAAGTGACAAATATCCCCTCATTAATCCTATATATATATATATATATATATATATATATATATATATGGTGTTAAGCTGTTTTCCTAAACATGTATACGAGCACGTGAAATTGACCGTATTACATGTTGTGAGTAACGAGCTTTTACTAGAATATTCAAGTTATTGAATTTACATGGCAATGTTTTGATGAGTTGCACAAACGAATGGGAAGACATTTTCTTTGTTTCTGTCACGAACGTCAGAATAATCCAGAGTTTTCTACTCACTTCACTAGGCATGTAACGTATTTTGCAGATCAACTTCATTTCTTTGCCTTTACCTTCATTGAATAATTTATTTTTTTCATTTTTTTCTTCAATTTCTTATGCATTCTTTTTTCCACATTGATTTGCTGCATTTCTTTCGCTCATGTTCTTCAGCGTTCTTTTCTATTTCATTCTTTTCTCCTCGGAAAACGTTCTCTAAATAAAAAGTAATTTCAGTTTCTGTCAGCGTTTTGTCTTTCTTTTCTTATTTATTTCTCTCTTCTGGTCGCATGAATAAATTAAATAAATTTGGGTAGATGGAGTTTGATAATCCCAAAATATGCTGTATATCTTGGGAAAGAAAATCTCCACTGCTTAGGAGTCATATCCAAAACACGGAAAAGGCTATGGAAGTAAACTTAGACACCAAACCGAGAGTGGAGCCAATGGGGTTGACTGCTAACAATGATAAATTTTCGAAAATTCCTGTAGCAAAGCCATCTCTAAATTTAATGCCTTCTATTCTTTCGGTGCGCCACAGGTAAGGCGTGCACATGTAGTTTGGATAGCGCATGGCCTTCATATACTAGCGCCAGTCTAGTAAAAAGAAAAGATTTTAAACATACGCTACTTGCGATTATATATATATATATATATATATATATATATATATATATATATATATATATATATATAATAAAAAACAAAAATGTAGAGCCATTTCTACGAGAAAATGCTCGCTTATTTTGGATTTAAAATATAATATATATATATATAGTTATTACAAATCGGCTGAAAACAACACTCATGGTAGAAACCTGCGTCGAGTAGTAACTCGGTTACAAATGGAAATATTCAAAAGTCCTACACATAAAATTGTATTCAGAACATTTTAATACAAATGTGCACTAGTATAATCTTATTATGACCAAAAACAAAGTGATTGATCAATCAATCAATCACTCAATCAATCAATATATATATATATATATATATATATATGTATATATATATATATATATATATAAACGCACTCAGAAAAGGCTACAAGAATAAATCTAGATATAAAACGTAGGATGGTGTTCCGAAGGCGGTTGACTGCCCACAATTTTCCGGCAACATCTGTAACTAAACCACCTCCTGCCGAAATTTTATGCCCTATATTCATTTATTACTCCTGAAAGTGTGGTGATGGGTGCATTTATTTTGGGTAACTCACGGCCTTCGTATAACACTGCCCGTCTAAAAGAAGGAAAATTCGGAATTTTAACCATCAGCTGTCTTATAGGTCATGGCACTGTAACTATTGTGAGATAAGTCTGGGATAATTTGAAGATCATTGGTGCAAAAGGAACCGTCAAGACATTGCACTATTCTGTCTTATTACTATGAACCAGACTTGTAAGATGAAGAGATGTGGTGACCACGAATTGAATAAATCGATGAATGATAAATTTGATAAAACATGTCTCAGTTACATATCTACAGAGTGAACACTTATTGTTGACACACGAATCTATATCGGCTAGTTTCAATTTCTCTCTCAAGTAATCATTTAACGGAATGTTTAAAAATCTTATATTATTTATTAGTCAGTCAGTTAAATGACTGAAAACATTTTGGAAAAACCAGGCCGAGGCAAATTTCACAAGCCGGTGTGAAAATTAATATTCTAGATTCTGACTGGATAGAAAATAGCAAATGAAGCTATAACCCCGGTCAAAGTTTTTTAACACTTAAAAATTGGGTATGCGTTTCGAAGCCGATCACGTGAATAGATTTCGCTACTTATCCACGTCTCTTGACTAGCCAAAGACAGTCCGATGGTAGCAGGGATCTGATAAAGACCTCGTCATAATATAAAGGAGAAATATCAAAACGCCGAAACTGACATGTCTCTTCGACATACATTCGTTCTTCCTCTTCTTTCAATTTTGCTTTCTTCGTTTTCACTTGCACGCCGTCAAAGAAATAGCAACAAAACAACAACATACTTCAACTGACTCCTAAAAACCAATCCGATAAATACACTTTCCGTTATTGCTTCACTTTCCTTTTCACTTTCTCGCCGGCTATATAAAAAGGAAAGGAACTCAGACTTTATTAGTATACTGTTAATCTTTCTACATACATACATCTGCTACTATGAACTATAAACTCTGGATTCAATTAAGTCCTTACAACTATTTCTTTGGAACATTTAGCTACGTACATTTTCTAATTGAACATTTTAAATCTTACAAATTTGTTATTCTGTTCCGTTAATAAAATTTCACTTATTTTACAAACAAAACTCTTTTATTCTTCCAAACTTTCAAACTGGTGATATCTTTAAATGCTGGGGCTATGGTTTGAAGTGGTCTTGTAGCAGGCATGGCCGACCATCACTACATAATCCTTACCCATCAAGGAACATGCAGTAGAATAATGAACATTAAAATCTACACCTTTGTTACAGTCTATATCAATCAAACGTTTTTCTTTTTTCTTTCTTTCTTTCTTTCTTTCTTTCTTTCTTTCTTTCTGTCTCAGTCTTTTCATCTCTCTCTCCCTCTCTTTCTCTCTCTCTCTCTCTCTCTCTCTATATATATATATATATATATATATATTTATATATATAGATACTAACAGTATAGCCCGGTATTGCTCGGGTGTAATGAAAGCTTTAAAACTAATCCATGGTGCTGGAGCTCAGACGCTTTGGACGTTGGCCACGAACGACTAAAAAGCAGTAGTTGTTTCCAGTTTAAAGCGAAACCGGAGACTGAAAAAAAATGAATGGATGCAAATCAAATTTTGGTTTCCTGGTATCGATATCAAATTTTCTGCATTATTGTAAGAACTGCAACCTTGAAACTTCTGAATATTGTTTCTTATGTCTTTGTCTATGAGTGTCTATGATTAAAATCGGACCACTCCTTCTATAACCCGATGTTTTTCCATTATTGATTTTTGATATTTATCGGCCGTACCTCGACACAAAACCTAGCTAAGAACACTCGCAGACGCTTTTAGTACAACTGTGTAAATTTCAAGAACATTTGTTCAGCCATTTCAGAGTCTATAGGTAACGGATACACACACACAGACCCACACTCAAAGTTCCATTTATAAATAAGTTTAGATATATATATATATGTTTATCATGATTTGCTCTGTTCTTGTATATGCATTATTCTCCTATGTTTGTACATAAATATGTAGTCCCCTATTCACCATTGTTTATCGTTCTCCATTTCACGTTTTTCGGTTTTAATTCCAATTCTCTGGGTGCTACTCACTTTATACCCGTTATTCTATTTTTCATTTCTTGTTTTTATCTTCCAATCTTCCTCCCGTCAACAAAGTATTTCTTTCCTATTCTCCTTCGTCTGTAACCTCTTTATATTTCTCCCATTAATGTTATTACCTTAGTTCTTTGTTCCTATTCTTCAACACTTTCACTTCTTATAACCAAGGCCCCATTAATCCGATAAATTTTCGTTCTTTGTTTTCAGGTTTGGCTTTCGACATTCTTCATTCTTAATTTTTCCATTTCATTAGACACTGAATTGTTATTTTCTCAGTATATATTTCCGTCTTTATTTTACTAAAATACTAAATGTACTTCCCGCCCCTTTACATAAACACATACGTATGCGCAAATATTTACATTACGCATGCGCGAGCATTTATATTTGTCCGGGTTGCAGATACAACACGTTAAGATATTGAAACCCACTGACATACTTTATATTATTTAAAACAAAGAATTGATTCGGCTGCAAACATCTCTAAATACAGTCAATCTCAGGAACAAAAAATGACGAAGCAACAAAACCTGACCGCTAGTATCTCATCAGCTGGTATGTTATTCTCTGCAACGGGGGAAAAATAAACGAACAAATTCAGCTAACACAAAATCGATAACTGAAGCGAGTCAAAGTAAATGAGTCCGTAGGAAAATACTTTCTGCCATAAAAATATAACACTATGGCATTTCTTTCACGAGATATTACGAATTTATTGATCGTCTCGCATTGTACATGTCTCCGTATAAATTAGCTATTTTGATATGTTATGGCATTGGTTATGTAACAGGATGCGCTATCGCAACTTCCACTGAAAAGGCAATCTTAAATATTTTCCTCGAACAGGTAAAGGCAGATTATGTAAGAAAGATGAAACCTATGACCACTAGACAAATTACGTAATTAACATTCATAGTCATTAGAAAATTATCCTGTGGGTATCTGTTCAAAATGTCAGAGATGTTATCAAGTACGACAGGATCCAAATGAAGGCCAGAGAATACAGCGACCTTAAATTGTATCTATAACACTCAAAATGATGATTACAGATTCTTTAATCAATCATTGAATTATAATCATAATGGTGAAAATATTTAATGGGGAAACTATAATAATTCATTTCCAAAAATGCAACCAATACTAAAATGTTAGTAATGAGATATTTAAATTATAAACTTTAAAATAATTATTATTTACTGTGACATATACTCGAGACTATATATATATATATATATATATATATATATATTGTCATCCGCAGACAGATCTGTTTCCCCTGTATCACAGCTCATCAGTTGGGTTAGACTCCGATTGCTCCCTAAACCAGGCACGAAACCCGACCGAATTGGCATCAGTCGGCGACTCTACACCTGGGCAACGGGGGTAAAGAATAAGGAAGGACAAAAATATTTGCAACGATCAAAACATTAATTTAAAACAGTGCTCAATATAAAAACAAAGCGATGAACTAAATCACTACAATATTGACGAGGTACATAATGAGAAAGAGTGATACACTCAAATGTCGACAACCTGATCAAGCTTTGCAAACTTGTCTAATTTTAGTCATTAGATGATGACTTGATGTCTGAAATATTGTAAGATATGTGTAGCTTGGGTGGACGTGCAAAGAAACGGTTATCGGTAGACAGAGAAATTAGCGGAGATTGGGATTTCTAGCTGAGACTGTTTCGTTGACTTCACACTTTACCTCTTTTAAAAATGTATGAGGAATTCTTCATGAAGCTAAAGATTAATTATATGAAAATAACAAGAACCAGTTTCATGTATGGCTACCTGTCTAGAAGAAGAAAAGAGAAATTATGTTCTAAACTATTATTTATAATATATATATATATATGTGTGTGTGTGTGTGTGTGTTTGTGTGTGTGTGTGTGCGTGTGTGTGTGTTTGTGTGTGTGTGTGTGTATCCTGGTGAAGAGGATCCAAAGTTTTACTGTTTTGAGTTCTTCGGCATTTATTTGATCATAAACAGTGCTCGATATAATAGATATTATAGAGCTTAATATAATTAAATAATTATGAATTAATTGTACATTACGACACGAAAATTTCTAGGTTTCGAGATATATTCTCTTCATCAGGCAATGTTGGAAGATGGTTGCGAAAATTATTTACATTTAAATTAAAAACATCGGTTTTCTATTTATGTATGTGAGAAGATATAAAATGTATATGTGTGTTCCTTTTAATTAATCAGTGTAAAGTTTCACTTTAGAAGGAATTAAAATAAAATGAAAAAAAGAAAAAGAAAAAAGAAAATAAAATTAGGTTAAAGTAGGTTGACACGTTGACTGTTAGGGAGGAAAAAAGGAGAGAAGGAAGAAAGGTAGAGAAAGAAAAACGAAAGAAACTACTGGCCAAATTCCAAAGCGAACTTTTACTCCGATTAGTTAAAAGGAATACACACATGAATTTATATCTTCCCACATAGATAAATAGCAAACCGATGTTTTGTTTTTGTTTTTAAATGTAAATCATATTCACAACCAACATCCATCATTGCCCGATGAAAGAATATATCACGAAACATAGTAATTTCCGTGTCGCAATGTACAATTAATATATATATATATATATATATATATATATATTTTTCGATGAAGGACCGAGGACGGTCTGAAATATAAAATATAATAGTAGAAATAAACAAATACCGTCAAAAAACACATTTTTAAACTCAAAACGTTTTCATATTCTTTCCTATATATATTGCTTTTAACTCAGGATTGAAACCCGAAAGTCGATGGCATGATTCGGAGTTTCGTGTGTTATTCACTTTTCAAACTTACAGTTTAATCGATAAACCGGTTCATTTTTGCCTAAATTATAAATGAATAAATAAATTTTTAATGTATTATCAAATCCTTATTAAAGTCATCAAGCAGTGGAATATTGTAGGAGCCTCATATATGCTACCGCTATAGTAGCGGTGCTTTTCTCTAAGGCATTATAGTCTGACGGAGTCTATCCCTCTTCAGGTTGGTTTTAAATTCAGAATTCCCCATGTTCTATTTTGGTTGCCATATAATTGCTAGACCAAAATTACTCCTATTATTTCTCCTTTCTTCTTCTAGACAGGCCGCCATATAAGAAACTGGGTCTTATTATTTTCTTATATTTAATCTTTAGCTTCATAAAGAATTCCTCATACCTTTTTAAACGAGGTAAAGCGTGAAGTCAACAGAACAGTCTTAGAAATCCCAATCTCCGCTAATTTCTCTGTCTACAGATAACCGTTCTTTTGCACGTACACCCAAGCTACACATATCTTATAATATTTCAGACATCAAGTCATCATATAATGAAAAAAATTAGCCAGGTTCGGAAAGCTTTATCAGGTTGTCGAAATTTGAGTGTATCACTCTTTCTCATCATGTACCTCGTCAATATTGTAGTGACTTAGATCATCGGTTGATGTCTATTAATTTTGACCTTGTGTCAGACCAGGATAAATTTAGCATATATTTAATCGTATAATGGATGATATTTATCATTATTACCTATACATGCTCTGGGCCCGTTTCTATTGAAAAGAGAAAATCTGTCTTCATTTTTGAAGACACATGAAAAAAATAATAAAAAAATGATACCTTCCCGCCGTCAAAGCATTCGCAAAGTTATTACTTCCCGAATTTTTAATAGAATATTTTCGCTTATCGCGAGGCTTCAGAATTCGTGCAACACCGGGAATGGTTGATTGATCACATATCGATCCTGATGGATCTTTCCGAAAGCTTATACTCTTTGGATTAACAGAAGTTATGAGCAGGCCGAAAGACCTGCATAAATGGCCTTCCCAATCTGCCTGGCAGGAAAAGCGATGACACGAGAAATAAAAGAACCAATATGATTTTTGTTTGCGACGCTGAATCTTCTCCTTTGTATGTGTTTTGTTCGAACTTTAATTATCTTTGATCGAGCCCGAGAGAAAAAAAAGCAACCAGGTGTAATATTTATTCTACTCGCAGTTTTCAATGTTAATATCAGATTACGCAAAAATGACAAAAATGGAAGAAAACGATAACGGGTGTCAAAACGTATGGTTCTGCTGATTAAGAAATTTCTACATTTTATAGCTGTATATTATCATATTTATATAGTCGTGTGAATCTACGCTTTTCAATGTTTCTCTCTCTCTCTCTCTCTCTCTCTCTCTCTCTCTCTCTCTCTCTATCTATCTCTCTATCTTTCTATCTATTGATATACAGAGTGTATCAAAAATAGTTTTACAATCTTTGGACGCGGGTTTCTCACATTAAAACAAGGACAAAATTTCATATAAACATATTCAAATATCCGTTTTATACACCATATATATATATAACAGATCTTTCTGAGGAATAATATATATATATATATATATATATATATATATATATATATATATCTGCAGACAATTCTCTGTTTCGATGACTGACAGCTCATTTGTACAGTTAGATATCCGAGTGCTTCTGGTCAGGATTGAAACCCGAACAATTCGACATCAGTCGGCGATCATACTTGCAAGCTGTAAGCGCTTAGCGGAGGAAGGTAAATTTTAGCGTGTTATATACACAATGTAAACACACGCCAGTAGCCGAGTATTGAAATTCTTTACTGAATGAACGTGGCATATATATATATATATATGTGTGTGTGTGTGTGTGTGTGTGTGTGTGTGTGTGTGTGTGTGTATGTTTTTACACATGCTTTATTTTAGAGGCAGACAATTAAGAAACTAAACTTTATTATTAAACATCAACAAAACTTGCAGAGACAATAAACAATTTTGCGATTACTTTAAAAAATATATATGATTATCTATTTTGCTCACAACTATATAGACATATGAATAGAATGTTTCCGGTTCAAATAAATAAGAATGGACTCTTCCTGCATCAATAAATACTAACCTGCGTGACTTCCAGTGAGGCAGTCAAGGGGCAGTTTAGAGGCAGTCGTGTAGCAGTCTAAAGGCAGTAGAGAGGCAGCGTAACTATGCAGTTCTGACTTACACTTATATTCGCAGATTACCAACACGATTACTTGTATATATCTTCTGTTATTCTGATACACTGTTTGAACCTACATTCTCGTGTCTTTGCTCCAGGCCCTAATAAGGCGACAACAATAACACACATGCTCTCACACACACTTATATACAGACACACAATTATATACATAGGGTGTATCAAAATTACTTTTACAAAATTTGTGAGTCGGTTTCTCACATCAAAACAAGGAGAAAAGTTCATATAAACATGTGTACTGGTGATTGTTGAATGCACAAGCCAAAATACGATCCCCCCAAGACCCTGCGCACGTTGCAAATGGTAAAGTATAGGAGCTGCTCTTGAAGAACCATCCACGGGGTTTCTATCATATGTAAGATACGCAAGAGCCTCTTGATATGTGTTAATAAATGTATCAAGACGCGTTCTTTGTGGTAAGCGTCCCAGCGGATATCGGTCTTTCTCGATCCATAGTTTGTTGAGTTAAGGATCCTCTCTCAGCAACGTAGCGATGAACAACTGCAAAGATTTAATCAACCAGCTGCCTTCGGTTTGGAAACGCTGTCTGATACAGCCATGCAGCCTGGCGTTCATGACCCTTCGTGCGGCCTTATGTAAAAATCATATCCGCCTGCTAACGATAAGATATCCTGTCATTATTAAAAGTAACACTCCTCAGTTAACTCGATACACCCCGATAAAAAGTTGGAGACAGACTAGTAACACAGCACTATCTACCGTAAACTTTTATAAAATTTAATAACATAAAAACAAAGGATATGCCGACCTATGTTTAAACAGACGATTGTCTTTGTATTCTTTCAAGGAACACGCGTCCAAAATTTGTAAAACAATTTTTATATACCCTGTATATTATTAACAATAGTTCGGTGTCTCAAATATCCAAACTATATTATAATAATTTTGTTTATAATATATAATACCCTTTAATGTATACTTATTTATAAATGGAACTTTGTCTCTGTGTGTGTGTGTGTGTGTGTGTGTGTGTGTGTGTGTGTGTGTGTGTGTGTGTCCGTTAACTATAGACTCCAAAACGGCTGAACCAATTTTCTTGAAAATTTACACAAGTGTACTATAAGCTTCTGCGAGTGTTTTTAGCTAGGTCTTTTGTCGAGGAGCTCCCGATGAATATTGAAAATCGATAATCGAAAAAATCGGGTTATAGAAGAAGTAGTCTGATTTTAATCAAATTTGATACACCCATAAACAAAGACATAAGAAACAAAGTTTCAAGGTTGCAGTTCTTACAATTATGCAGAAAATCGATAATATATATATATATATATATATATATATATATATAAAGGTAAGATGTTTGTGTGTGTGTCTAGCTCTAAGTAGGTATAATTGTAGTTCTTAGTCTCAGCCATGATACCATTTACTCAAAGGACTTATTTAGCCTTCAAAATTCAGTTTACGACGAAAAAAACTTATTTGATATTGATAGCAGGAAATCAAAATTTGACTTACATCCATTCATTTTTCTTTCAGTCTACGGTTTCGCTTTAACTGGAAACAACTATTGCTTTTTAGCCTTTCATGCCAACGTCCAAAGAGTCTGATCTCCAGGACCATGGATTAGTTTTATAGCTTTCATTACACCCGAGCAACGCCGGGATATACTGCTAGTACAATATAAGTAATAAAAAAACAGCATTAAATTTTATATTATTCACACATGTCCCACATTCGCACATAGGTTGACTTGTCACTTGTAGAAAGCAGTTTAATTCATTCACGTATTAATGTTCATATTCATGTTAACCAATATTAATCATCAAATAAAGTAAAACTATTAACTTAGGGCAACTTTTAGTAGACAATAGCAAAATATTATAGACAAACCTTTTTACAACGTGACAATTATGAAAGAACTATACGTCCTACTTGAATTCAGTATTGACAGTCACAATCTTAACAATATAAGATATGCTGATGACACAGTGTTCATAGTGGACACGGAAAGAAAGCAAAGCTCAAACAGAACGTAGCAAAGAAAAGCAAGAAATAAGGACTAAGCATAAGCTAACGAAGACAATGCATGATCAGCATAAAAGAAACAAGAGCCCAAAATGTAAATTAAATTCATGGATACTAAATTCAAATAATTACAAGAATTTAAATATCTGGACGTGTTCTATCAGAGGTCTGAACGTGTGACATTGAGATATAAACGCGTATTAGGATGGTCAAAGACAAAATTGCATAATCTATACAGAGTATTAAGAGACACGAAAATTTTTTTAGAAACAAAGAAAAGAGTACTAAAATGTTATGGGATATCTACTCTTCTGTATGGCAGCGAATGTGGCACAATTTTCTCAATCATGAAAAGACTTGAAGCAACAGAAATGTGGTTCTACAGAAGGATTCTGAAGATACCATGGATCGAACGTGTTAGGAAAGAAGGGGTTTTGGAGAGAATGGAAACAAAAATGTTGCTCAAACTTAATGTTAGAAAGATGCAGTTGAGATTTCAAGACACATAACCAGGACAGAGAACTTGTAAAATTTGATAAAGTGTGGGTAGAGGGAAGCGGGGACAGGGAAAAAGCAGCGTGTGTCATAGTTAATGGTCAGTGGATGGCAGAAACGAGTTTTAAAGAAATAAAAGGATGACAAAACTTATTAAAACCTAAACAGGACAAACAAATGTAGAGAGCCGTAATAAACTGTGTCTTGAATGAAAACGACACATAAAAGATCAATTAAAATAATTCAAAAATATCTAATAGGAATATTCTTAAAATCGAAGACACATTTTGGTAGATAGATAGATAGATAGATAGATAGATAGATAGATAGATAGATAGATAGATAGATAGATAGATAGATAGATAGGATGAGATATATAAGAATTGGATATGAGTTGTGGTGCAGTGGATATCGACTCGGAACGAAAAATTAAAAGGTCGCGTTTGAATTCTGACTGAAATCATTGCATTCACCTTCGCTCAAATACTTTTGGGAAAGGTGTTAAACCGTCTCTTCTCTCCAACTATGGGTTAAGTAGCAGGACAGATCGGGTTCTATAGCCTTACCTGGCAACCAGTCTTTCACAGAAAGTAAGGGTAACCTATTGCGAAAAATTTTCTGCATAGTCACGTTTCTTTCGAGACAGGATCGCCTAAGCGTGTTTCACATATGGCACTTGACTGACTGCTATAATAATTAAAAGGAAAAACTGGCATAAATTACTTGTAATTTTCTTTCTACAGCTTCAATATAGAAGACAATTTTTATTGACAGACAGACAGATATTTTAATGGATGTGTGAAGAAGGGTGAAATGTATATTTTTGAAAAATAAATCACTTGAAGAATTAAGCAATTATGGCTCTCCACTGATTCCCTTTTCTATGCTCTATAAATCACCATGCCTTCTTGGAAAAGGTTGCTAAATGGTTTCCGTTGCTTTTTAAACAGGTTTTTCTTCTATTGAACTGGTTTCCACCCGTCGCTACAAAGCCTAATCACATCTATTTTTTAAAGTATGGATAGAGGAAAAGGAAATGGATTCACGCCTACCAGAAAAGTATTTATGCGAAAGTGAACGCAACTGACTGAATTCAGCGATTCCACACTCGACATTGATAAACGCTATTCTACTCTCACGTTATAGTGATAAATAGTTATGAACAGGATGAGATAGATAGATAGATAGATAGATAGATAGATAGATAGATAGATACATACATACATACATACTGTCGATAGATAGATAGATAGATAGATAGATAGATAGATAGATAGATACATACATACATACATACATACATACATACATACATACTGTAGATAGATAGATAGATAGATACATACATACATACATACATACATACATACATACATACATACATACATACATGGAATGAGATAGATAGATAGATAGATAGATAGATAGATAGATAGATACATACATACATACATACATACATACATACATGCATACATACTGTAGATAGATAGATAGATACATACATACATACATAAGATAGATAGATAGATAGATAGATAGATAGATAGATAGATAGATAGATAGATAGATAGAAAGAAAGAAAGAAAAACGACGCAGTAGAAACGAAGGAGTTGTTAACTATATATATATTTTCTAACATCATCATTTATTTTAATTCCCTACTGGAATATTTAACCGATTATGTTATATACAGCTAGGCGGCAATTTTGAATTGACTCCTGAAAAAAGAAATACCAGCTTTTACTGTTTCTACGAAAATAGCGAAATCCGCTTGTTTCCCTCCGCTCGCATCAACTTTTCCTTTGCTTGTGGCCTGGCTGGCTACAAAACGTCCCTGTAGATCTACAAAGCATTTACAGCTGGGCGGTAGTCGGCGCACTAGAGCTTTGTGTCAAAACTTGCAAGCCCCTTTGGGAAGGGAGGCGATTTTTAGGTGCGTTATTCAAAAGTTGGTCAGTTAATAGACTTGATATACATACGTAAATAGAATACTGTTTTTGAACAGCTTTTTTGTGTACGGATGTGCTTTGTGGTGAAGTGGATATGGACTCGGAACGACAAATCGGGGATCCGAGTTCGAAATCCAGTTAAATTCCTTGCATTCACTTCTGCCCAAATACTATTGGGAAAGGTATTAATCTGTCTCTTCCCTCTAGTTATGGGTTAAATAATAGGACAGATTGATTTCTATAGCCTTAAACAGCAACCATTCTACCGCAAAAAGCAATGACAACCTAATGCAGGATAATCTTCTGTCCAGTCAGTAATGTCTCTTTCGAGACATGATCGCCCAAAGCGTCTATCACGTATGGCACTTAACTGACTTTCTGCATACAATTTTTTATTAGTATATACACATAAATAAATACGTACAGCGATGATATCTGATAATAAGTGTTTCCGTGTTTCTCAAGTTAAACGTTTAATATAATCTCTTAAGTAACAAATGATAAAGGCGATGACAACAGTTTCCAGACACTAAATTTGCGACATTCATTGACCGAACAAACAGTTTGTTATCGTCCGTAAAAATTTATAAAAAACTTTCTCTTAAATCTTTTTTTTCTTGGGAAAATAAGGTTCACACGCTATTACTCTTTTTTTTTCTTTTTGGATTGACAGATATTTTCTAAGTCACTTTTCATTTATAGCTGTGTGGAAAATCAGTAGCCTGATTGTATCATTATTTTGTCTCATATTTACATGGGCAATTCATGTTAGCTTTTGCTGCTCCTGGAAGTTTTTACGTTCTGTTTACTTTGTTATTTTCGTTGTTGTTGTTGTTGTTGTGTTGTTGTTATTGTTGCTTATTTGTTTTTGTAGCGTCAATCTATAAGATTTGATTAAACGGTTCATTCACCTGAAGCCATTTGTGAACAATGACCTTTAAAACAGTTTGAATATTGCTGATAGTTTAGGCAATTCAAAGCAAGTTTGACTGTAAGTATATAATTTCCTAGATTGACTGTAAGTATATAATTTCCTAGATTGACGGTAAGTATATAATTTCCTAGATTGACTGTAAGTATATAATTTCCTAGATTGACTGTAAGTATATAATTTCCTAGATTGACTGTAAGTATATAATTTCCTAGATTGACTATAAGTATATAATTTCCTAGATTGACTGTAAGTATATAATTTCCTAGATTGACTGTAAGTATATAATTTCCTAGATTGACTGTAAGTATATAATTTCCTAGATTGACTGTAAGTATATAATTTCCTAGATCGGAGGAAGCAATTTACGAGGGTGACTCGGTTTCTTATTTGCATGAATAATCCGAAAGCATTGAAAACATAACACTATCACTTAGTTTGATACAGCACAGATTCCACTGGGGAAAATAAAGGACGTGATATCCATGTTGTGCAAACCTTTAAAATGGAACTGACATTCCCGCCAGACCTAATTATAGTCCTGGCTTTTTAACTGTCCATAGCATTCAGGCGCATTAGGGTTAGAACATTGGAATAATTTGAAAGACAGAATGAGATTTAGAAAAGTTCAGGCTCGAGAAAAGATCAGCTAAAATGCGAAAGAGGGAAGCAGTAACGTGTCGGTATTCTAGGGACATTGGGAACTTCAAAGATCTCTATGAGCTTCGCTAGGTTTACGTAAAGTATGGAATTCAGAGACGTAATTCTCCTAGAAAGGTTGAAAAGCCCAGTCGCTTCTACCGTTTAGCTGTGAGAGAAAAGGTGGATCTTCTAGATTTCTTATTTGAGCTGTTATCCATTCTCCCTACTGCGCATCATGAGAAAAAGTGTTAGGCATATTCAAGAAGATCTGCTGACGAATATATTTGGAAACATGAAAATGTTACTACTACTACTAATACTACTACTACTACTACTACTACTACTAATAATAATAATAATAATAATAATAATAATAATAATAAGGGTTTTTCTCGGGGTTCTATGATTTAATCCTGCGCATGATGATAAACTACATCCGACAGCAAGGTCACTGATCGGAAGACAGGAGGCTTTGAAGCGAGTGGAACCACCTCTTATTGTTTACCCTCACCCACGTAGGTAGCACCTGTTAGTGACCCACCTATGAGCAAATAATGAACCTAAAAAAAGTCATAATGAAAGTATTAAAAATAGATTAATAGCTAAATATCAGAAATATTTATTTTGTATTTAAAAAATTGCTAACAACAGGTATTTATATTAGAATTACCAATAGTATATATTTATAGTAGAATGACTAACAATACATTATGTAGTAAAATGAGAAACAATACATTTTATTTGTAGTTAAATTCATACAGTTGTGTCCTTAGTATATTAAGTTGAAGTCATAAAATAGTGTTCTAAATATTTAGATTAAATAACCCATAGTGGTTGATATACCGCTAAACAAAATCAACCAATCTAATCAACAAGAACAGAGAACATTTCTTTATTATATACAACCGTTGGATTTTCACACTAGACGTAAAATTCTGTCAATGTCTCTTGTTCTCAAAATAAACTTGCGATTGAGAAAATCACAACTTATTCTCTACTCCCCAACCACAGCTCTAGGGTAACACGATATACGAATATATCTGGTCCTTTTTTAGCAGGCAGTTTATGAGCAGAATTCAAAAGCATAAAGAAGAGAACGAGAAACTACTCTACTATCGTACCTTTTGCAGGATCACCTCTTTGTGCATAATGATGGACTCAACTGAATGTACATATTAGCCTGCCTATAGAGAGAACGACAAAGTTGTAAGGTGAGAGTTTGGTTGAGTTATGAGTTGGCACAGAGTTAGTTGGAGTTGGTTGGATCTAGAATCAGACATACTATTACACTTCGAGACAGTATATATTTATTTCTATTATTAGTATTCCTAAATTGACTAACCCGCGCTCCAGTGTGTATATTCCGTTCAATATAACATACATTTTCTATCTCCATATCTGTTTTTGTTATTTATTATTTTGGGTGGTTTCTCACACGGAATCCAAAACAGTTCCCAAGAAGTCATATCAATTGGCGAATAATAAAGGAAGGTAATCTTTGAAGATCCACGATTGCTTGCACCAAAAAAAGATATGGGAATTTAAAAAACGTAACTGAAAGAATGTTTAGAAGAATAAGTGACAACATATTTCCGTAACATTCCAGCACTCTCCTCAGTATTCAGGGGTCGGCAAAACACGGCATGTCTTGAACACGTGGCACGCTAAGCAATTCCTAATGGCACTCAGCCGCAACTGACATCACGAAGTCCGAACAAATAAATACTAGAACAAAAAGAAGATAATTAGTTGCTTCAAAATTGCTCACTCATTGAACTTTCTACGAACGTTAGACTTTTATAAATACTACAAAGACTCGCGTGAAGAAATATTTAGCGCCTAAAAGGTCTCCCAAGATCTTTTATCTGTTTGGAAAATATAGCTGATATTGAGGAACTGGCTAAGACAATGCATGGACAAGAACCCCGTTAATAATAAAAACTTTAAAAAAACTTTTAACAGTAGTTTAATTCTATTAATGTGGTTTACATATTATTGTATATATTACTATAGAAATATATATTGTAGAACAGATATATTAACCTTGACTTGTATAAAAATGCGTATGCTGTTGACACACAGAATGATTTTGAATCCTTAAGTCGTCAAATATAGCAAAACTGCATTTGTTCTACGTGATTCCAGATTATTCCTGGAAAGACACAATAAGCCAAGCATTTTCCCACCATCTTTGGCATTACATTGAACATAAGAATTCCTATTGAAATTTCGAGTGAAATTCAAGCTCAAAATATATTGAAAGCATACAACCTTATTGTGAGTGGAACTATTCTTCGTGTGTGGAGAAAAATAATAATACAATCGTCTTAGTTTTTAATGTAGTGTAACTTCCAAGAAAATTCCCTACTTTAAAAACTTTAGAGCAAATACAGAAGAAAGATCAGCTGCAGGGTCTGATGATTTAGGATTTTTAAAATGCATCCATAAATATTGTGATCTTCTATCTAGATAGTTGCCTATAACCTAAGAAGCTTACTCGGTAGATAGTCAAGCGAAGTTAAAAGGCAAGTAGAGCCGAGAAAAGAGCATTGGGAGACGCTTTCGTTCGGAAAATTAGCTGCCGATGCTGACAATTCCCAGTAACATTCACGGACCTATCTGAGAGAAATAACTTGATAAATTCTTCGACAGACGCCATAACTGGTGAGTTTGTGTATCCACTTTCTAGAAAGTTGTATAATTAGAGTGATAGTTGTTCTTAATTATTAACTCACTGTCTATCGTGCAGACCTATTTATGTTACATGCTTATATTTAGATCAATTTTATAGAAATTATATAATATTTAATTAATAAAATTAGAAATTGTATAATATTCCTTGCAACAAAACGCCACATTCTTACTTACCCTTCTTACTACAAGCAACATAATAACTCTACGACTCCTTTGTTACACGCATATTATTTTTATTTTTTATTTATTTTTAATTTTAATTTAATCTGCGTAAAAATAATTATACATTTTTCTTTTCTGACTAATTCATTACTAAATGTTTAATTTCTGTTATGTAGTGACTAGTCTATGCATTTCCTGAAGGAATGATGCTGATTCTGACTAATATGATCATCGTACAGATTTATTTTTATGATGTCTGCATAAATTGCAATTCCAAGTCAAGTGGTTTATCCTGTCAGTGCTACTTTTTGACAATCGACTTAAACCCTTCAATTACTTAAACAAAAAAAGCGTTTTTTATCTATATTTTAAATTTGAAATACGTTTTCTTTTTAAACTCATTTTTGAAGAAGACCGTTTTAATTTTTTTTCTTTTATTGGATTTTGGGGTAACTAATTCAAAACTCATTATTCTGGTATCTTTTCACTTTAAATAAGCTCTAATCATGAAGAAAATTTTCTCTGCTAATATACAGTGAATGCACTGACATACAGCGATAAGAGTCTCTAATTTTGGCCAATTTGATGGTTGTGCTGTTTGGTAAAGGCCATACAACAGTTGAAATATGAACTGTATTAAATAACAGAAACCGTATAACTTTAGGACTACCAAGAGCAGAAACAACTACAAAGAGATGTACATCGATGAGGAAATAATGACAATCAAGATGTTGACATACCACATTACATCAAAAAGAGGTTAGAAATAATTGCGTCATCCTGGAAAGAACTATAAAAGCTACTGGACTTGTGAAATCAATTTCCCTGTCAATGAATGCTACATGTTTACTTTTAGTGAAACGGCTAATATTACCATATCTGGTATTATTAGCTGTAAGAGTATTTTTAAGAGTTGTGATATTTATTTTCGCAAAAATACAAAAGATGTGACACTAGGACCAAGTAGGAATAAGGAAGACTGATTTTCATCTGTCTTAGGATGACCCCACAAATTTATATAATATTTAATTAATAAAATTAGAAATTATATAATATCCCTTGTAACAAAACGCCACATCATTACTTACACTTCTTACTGCAAGCACTATAATTACACTTAGACTCCATGAACATCCAACAAGGCCCACATGCTGTAAGTGGCGGGGGGCAATAACAAACTTATAAATTAAAATTCCCGATAAATATCTACACAAGGTACAAAAACATTTACAAGGAACTAAACAAAACGGTCAAGTAAAACCTTCACAATCCCCACACCGATTTTTAAGGGTAGTTGTAATAATGTCAGTAGTCGATCTGATTTAATTGATTTCTTTTTACAACTTTCAACCCTTTGCATTTTCAAATTGTAGGGTTTGTTTTGTTAGATAATAATAATTTACTGATATAAAAATGGCTAATTAACCTATAGCTTGGGAGAATGTGGATTCATGTTCTTCCCAATATAATTTCTGCGTAGGTAAGTATAACAAATCCTGATGGATTAGAACACGGCTTATCGATCTACTATTCCTAGCTGTTATGCACTGTTCTACCCGCACATTAATACTTAAAGAAACTGATATCCTCAAAGTGGTCACCCATCTGAACCAGCTTAACGTTTCTTTACTTCGGTGATCGAACAAGAGCCGGTGTTTCAAAGTTATGTGGGCGTCAGCAGATACTAGTGAGAGTATGAGAGAAGAAAGAGGTGATGAATACAATTATGGATCTTCGGGTGAATTTTAACCATCACTCATATAAAAAAAAATATAACAAATAGAAATTCATCCCGTCCCCGAGTTCCAAGAAAATAAGTAAAAGACACGAATACAAAAGATTGTTAGAACAAAGAGAAATATGCATTTAGAATATTGGAAAGTTTTTGACCTTTTAAATGCAACTGATTAAACAGAGCCTATTTTCTCATATCAATTCAAGTAAATGATTGAATAGAATAATGTTATTAAAGACACTTTGAATATTTCAATAGGCGCTTTGAAAAGAATGTTTATCCAGGCTCTTCCTCAAGAGCGTTACCACACGAGTCAAGCGAAAAACTCACAGGAAAAACAACGCTTTTGAAGAGAATAATAACAAATATCACGAGAAAGTAAAAAAAAAAAACATTCACAATTCAATATTTTTTCTTCCGTGACTCTGTATAGCGAGACAATTCTGAGAACTTCAGGAGAGATACCAGGGTTTGATATTGAAGGTTACAAACTGAACAATATAAGATACGCGGATAACACAGTACGGATAGCAAATACAGAAAAGAAACTCCTTACAGAAAGTATTTAAAGAAAGTGAAACGAAGAGCCACATATAAACTATAAAAAACAATTTTTTTTAATAATTTCACCCCGAGCAAGGCAGAAATGCCACTGATGAGCTGTGGGTGGCAACATAACTGTAAAAAGATTAATTAGAAAATAGTGAGAAGTACAAACTAGTTAGAAAGGAGAAATAGAAAGCTGAGAATGTAGGTGCGATGACAGATACATAGGTGGAGAGAAAGGGAAGGATACACGGGGGGGGAGACAGCTAGAATCCAGTGGTTAATAGATGAGTTTTGACATTGCATTTAAATTTCTGGAGGTTGTAGCCGTCAGGAAAGCAAGAATATGGGAGAGAGTTCCACAGGCGGGAAGTGCGAGAGAAGAAGCTGCAGGAGTAGAATTGTCGTCTGCATTTGACTAACCTGACTGTGAATGGGTGGGACCCAGTTGCCAGTCTGGTTGCACGAGTAAACACCTGTTGATGAGGCACCACTGAGCCCAAAATGTCAATTACAAGTTGGAGATACTAAAATCAAACAGGTGCAGAAATATAATTACCTGAGAAATGTAATTACCTGAGAAATATTCCAACAAAAAACGAAAAGTGCGATACCGAGATTCGAAGGCGTATTGGCATGGCCAAGGATGCATTCAAGAAGATGAGCTTCCTAATACTCTATTAAGAGACAAAAACATTTCGCTGGAAACACAGAAGAAATTACTTGATTGTTATATGATGTCTGTTCTTCAATATGGTAGCAAATGAAGGAAATACTTGAAGCAACCGAAATGTGCTCCCACAGAAGGATACCGAGGATACTATGGATGAAACGCGTGAGCAACGACGAGGTTTTGGAGAGGATAGACACGAGAAGGAAACTGATATTTTACACCAGGAAAAGACAGCTGAAGCTTTGGGGACATATAATAAGGATGAGTTGTCCAACCTTTGGATATTTTTTATTTTGCTGGTTCTAGGCTATCGGCTCACATGATCCATCTTCAAAGATGTTACAGAGACGTTAACATAATGACATCCACCATCAAATATTATTTTATCTTGTGTTGACATAAAACATTGCTATGCGACGATAACAGTCAGGTTGTAAATTTGTAATGCGGTTCTATGAGGCCACACCACGCGACCAAAATATTAACAACAGAGCCATATGTCTAAATGCAATGTAATGTGACTAGACTGAAATATGATTTTATTGACTGTATGTTGCTTTGATCTAATGTAGATGTCCTCCAATATCTGAAGGATATTTTACTTTGTATATGTGTGAGTATTATTGTGTTATCGACTAAAATCTGTCTAATATTACATTCATGGCTAAGTATTTGTAAGAAATGTTTTTTCATTGGATAAACTGATGCTCATGGGACGAATAAAGAGTAGGAGATAAAAAAGAAAGCAACGCATGAAGTACTTAATGGACTTGAGCCGATGGATGGTGAAGCGCGGATTGGTTGGGATAACAGTAGAAGGAATATAAAGAATGACAAGTGATAGGGAGATGTGGAAGGCCATGATTGCCTACGTTCTGAAAAGACAATGCTCATAGAAGAAAAAGAAAACTCTGCTTAAAGATAGTTACAAAATCAAGAAAAAATTAATATTTTTTTAATATAAAACCGAAAAACTCACTTTGCATGAAGAAAAAAGTAAAATCGCCTTGTCGCTTCCAGATTCTTTACTGAGACAATAAACGTTGTGATGAGTAGTTGACCAACCTGTTGACATATGCTTTGTCTGTCTCCCTTTCTTTTACGCTTTCTTCAATAATCAGTTATTCTACTAGTGTTTGCACATGCAACAAAGCGAATAAAATATGTCTAAATTACATCATTCATCTTTAATTCAGTCTCTGATGATGCGTTGCGGTCTGAAGAATTTATAAGAGAACACAAGAAGTCAGAGATTACACTTAACACAACAACTATATCCGTAAATGGAAGTAAACATTCCAACTGATTTTGCTAGGATTTGATGTTAAAGTACCGTCTGGTAGATGATGCTGAAAACATTTAAAGTAACTAATAAATTTAGGTTAGTCTACCAGTAGTAGTAACCTATAAGAACCTTGTTAGTCACTTAAAAATGTTGAAAAATTTCCCAAACAATTTTTCTTTGTGATTTTAATAAATCTCATACATAACAGTTCATTTCAACCCGGTCTTTGTTAAACACTACAAGCCAGATTATGTGTAATATCAGACCCATCTTCGAACGTGGATACTACACTTTCATATGAATTTATGAGGGTGTTCTCTGGGTATAGTGTTTATTTATATAACTGTCATGTATTTCTTGCCAACGCACACACCCGTGAAGCAGGAGAACCGATCACATGTTCACATTTCGTAATAGCCACTGACACGAGGTGAATTCCGAAGACATATCCGGCTCTAGTCAAATTTGCACACCGCTTCACTAAAGAACAGTGTGTGTAAAATCTGTTCAGATATGAAACGCATACTACAGAAAAAGATTAAGCTTAGACAATGAAGTTAATATGCGCGTTAAAAATGGTTAGGAAGGCCGGACATCTGGCAAGGCAATAAAACAGCGAGAAGTGTGATGCACCCTGTGGGCCACAGGGTTCTGTTCTTTCATGAGAAAAAAATTATATTTACTGAAGATTTATATTCCATAACTATAGACAACAGACAGAAGCGACGACTCCTGTTTGTGTTACAAGGCTTATGAGGCCCTCTAAGAGATTGTTGCAATGGTATAAAAAATGGTTGAAACAAGAAGTCCATATTATGAGTGTATGTTGGATATATAAAATCTAACTCCTAACTTGAAAATGTTAAAATTGTAGTAATTGAGGAAGCGTTGTTTCTGGAGTTTGCTTCACGATGCAATAGTTAGAGTGAAAAAATCGTCTGAGTGGAATTTTCACCTCACTGATGGAATATGATGTGAATGTTTAAGGCTCAACGTGCAAGGAATGACATGTCCTAGTTGTATAGATCTGGACTGATGCAGGCAAGAGATAAAGTTCACCCGAAATATCGTGTATACAGTTATTTTGACGGACAGAAGGCAAAAATTGATCCATTAGACGTGTCTTATGTGGTGGGTTTAGTTATCTCTAGATTCAAACCACGACATATTTTTCTTCTTCTTCTTCTTCTTCTTCTTCTTCTTCTTCTTCTTCTTCTATGTGCCCTGTCCCTTCAGGACGTAGGCGATCATGGCTCTCCACGTCTCCTTATCCCTTGTGGCTCTTAGTATGTTTGCTCCTGTTGCTCCTGGCAACCCCCGTTCCGTCATCCACCTGATCAGACCCTGCAAATATGTTATCCGCTGCCTTCCTCTGTCTCTCCTTCCTTCTATCTGACCAGTCAGTATCAGGTTCTCCAGGCTCTCTTTCCTCATTTCATGTCCCAGGAACTTCAGTTGTCTCTTCCTGATGCTCAGCATCAATTTCCTTTTTGTTGACATTCTTTCCAACACCTCATCGTTGCTTGCATGCTCAGTCCACGATATCCGTAGCAAGTTTGCCTAAATATCGGGTATACATTTACTGTGAAGAACAGAGAATGGAAATGAACCGTTTATAATATTTAAACAAATTCGCTAATTCGACCGGTTCAGTTCTATCTAGATGGTTTCACCTTGTACCAAACAAACATATTCATATTTAAAACATACATGAAATATAACAGTTATCTATGTCAGTAGGTTTGTAAAGAGTCTATGACTTGCTTTTTTCCTTTCTCAATTTTCAATCAGACAATTCATTGCCGGTATTCCGTTTATAAAATAACACACTCAATAAATATAAATGTTTCGGAAAAAGAAATTCTAAGTACAGTCCCGAAGTCTTTAACATTTTCGCTGTTGTTGTCTATTGGCTAACATGCTACTGGTATTGGCTAATGAACTTGCATTTTCCCCCCTCTTCTCTATTGATTTTTATACATTGCATTTGACAATCGATTACGATACAGATATTGTTCTTTTGTAATAATGGCTTCCGGCTAAGTTTATTGATTTATTGATTTTTAAGCACATTCATGTACTATGACAGAATTGCACACACCAATACTGATGAACTCTATTCACCCTAAACAATAATGTATATACGCAGGCACAAAAATCTTAGCTGTCACATTGTTATAACTTGTAATTGTGGCGGCATTCACCATGTGCCGACTGAGCCGACTTCTTCTCTAGAATTTTCATGGGACTTTTTGGCACCACAAGCGGTCCCCAACCGCATGTGGTGTGAAGCTTTTACCGCAGTAGGTTGCGAACTCTTACGTGAGACTGGTTGCCAAATAAGGCTATAGAATCCAGGCTGTCATGCAATTTAACCCATAGATGGAAGGAGAAAAGGATTCATACCTTTCCAAAGTATGGGGTACTTTCACCTTTGTGAATGTAATAAATTCAACCGGAGTTTGAACTCGGCTCGAACTCTCTTAATCTTCGATCCGAGACGCTACACATTACTCCACCATGCATTGTTATCAGCTGAAATGTGATCCAAATTTTTTTTATGGGATTAACATTGTTATATCCCGGGAATGAATAACAGGAAAAAGAATAGTGCAAGAATAATACTTAACACTGAAGATAGATTCGAAGAGATTTATTATACCACAGTACGATAAACCAATAGACGTACAAGAAGAATCAACGTATAGTAACAGGAATAACAATCAATTAGAAAATGTCTCTGCCTATGACGTATGCGCCCGTCTATTGACGTAGGCTCCCGTCTAGTGATGTATGCTGACGTATGCCCACAATCACAGTCATTTATAGACTGGACCATATTCATTATGGGGTAGGATAGGATGTTCCTCTACAACAAAGATTTATGGATGAAAAAATTATTTTACAATTAGAAATTATTATTATTAAAACATGGCAAAAACAAACACGGTAAACGGAAAATACAAATACATATGGGTGTATGCATGTACTCGCCTCTATGTACATATTTGTGTCTACATGTACGTATGTGTATATGCATTTATGCATGTGTGTGTGTGTGTACGCATGCAAGTATAAACAAACATTCAATATTATAAAACGGTGCCTCATCTACGAAAAATAACGATAACTCAACACATGACAAAATATGAAAGAACAAATTAAAAAAAAAACAGTGAGGTCAAATGACTACACACATTCAGCCATCTGCCAAAACAGGAAATAAGCTCAAGGGCGTATATCTAAAAAGACTCACACACAGATGACTTATATAATATATCGGATTTAGAAATATTAACAGTAAATTGCTAAACGCATCTGAAGAGTGGTCAGAAAAAATCCGGCAATGAAAACCTTGAATCTGGTTCTAATATCAATCATATGAATTAGAGCACTCTAGCTACTGGGCGCGTATAATGATATGCGCTAAAAAGAGTCTCTGACTGACGCCATTTCGGTCGGGTTTCGATCCTGGGTAAAAAAGCAATCGGAGTCTAACCGTACTGATCGGCTATAATACGGCAAAACAGATCTTTCTGCGGATATATATATATATAGATATTCAAGCACGTTTGTTTGAATAATTTCGACATATTATTTATATTTTAATCATCTCGATTTGTGGATTAATTTCCTGAGGCAATTAAACTTATTCAGAAAGGCTCCGTTGTTTTTCTGATGCTTTATTTTTATACGCTCAATTTCACCCAACATCTTATGCAGATATGAATTACTATAACAAAAACTAATGTATTTGATAGTCATTCTTTTTTGTATGCACGTAGAACATACTCTGTTAATTGAAAATTTAAAATTCACTACTATGTTAAAGAGCAAACTTAGTTTATATTTCTAGAAATGTTTTTTATAAATTACAATTTACGTGTTTTCAAATATTCTTTTCTGATTATAATTTCGTGAAAAAATTAGATAATTCAAGACAATGTTTTTATAGACATTTTAAATAATTTTTTACTTTGCTGATAATAAATTTTGTTCAGTTTTAGTTACAATTTTTTATATAGAGAGCTTCAATTTTAACTATTTCTTTTTATTTTCGTGGTGTAGTATTCTTATATTGTGATTAATATTTCTCTAAATCGTAAATTAAGACAGAAAAGTTCATTTAAATGTTGTGCAATCGAACTTATATATATATATATATATATAAGATTTTTATGCATTATTATTATTTCCGAACATTTTCAGATGTTTATTTAACATGAGAAAGTTTCCCATGGAAAAAGCGACAATGCAACAACGAACCAATACGTGGAATTGTATTTTAGAATTGAGTAATGTATCATTCTCTCCAAAAGAGATTATTGCGACACTTCATTGCTAGAAAACCAAGATCGTATTTCAGGATTCCTTGTTTGATTCTACGTTTAAATCCAATATGATTCGGTTAGTGATTTGGCACAATGTGGAAAACATCGCGTATACATCAATAAAATTCGAACAATTCAACGACTCAAGAATAACATATGTGCAGAACCTCGGGGAATACAGTCACAGTAATCAACTGCTGCTTTGGAGAATATTATAGAAAAAAAAAGCATGTAAAGTCGAAAATGGAGGAAATTTATGTTATATCATTTTTCATAATTCATTGAAAATATATGTCCAACGTTTAAATTTTCATTTTGTAGGAAAGGTATCTTTACATATTAAAAAATGTAGAAATTACAATATAACTTTGGGAACATACTTCATATAATATATATATATATATATATATATATATATATATATATATGTGTGTGTGTGTGTGTGTGTGTGTGTGTGTGTGTGTGTGTGTGTGTATGCATATAAGTATACAGATATATTAGTAAAGTTTTGTAATTTGCCTGAAGCATTGTGTAAAATAAGTATATGGTTATGTCTTGAAGGCTGTCACAATGCGTTGCGTAAAATAAAGGAAGGTAAAGAAGTTTTTGGGCATTACCTATTTATTAAACATTAATATTTCGAGATCAAAATGTCATCTTCAGAATGGCAGAGAAGCGTGTGTCTGTCCAAATGTGTTCCACGCCTTTCACAACCACCAGATAAAGCAGATAAATAAAACAACAATAATGAAATAGATCCTCTTCAACCCAGTCAAGAGTCAAGCCAACGGTCAGGTCACACTTAGATAAACCACACATATATGCAGACAGATATCATCAGACGAAAAAATCCCACCTATAAATCACACATATATGCCACAAACACGCGTGCGCACACACACACACACACACACACACACACACACACACACACACACACACACACACACGTACACACACAGACATGCATAAACACACAGTCAAAGTAAAATTAATGACAGCAGTAACAGCAGAAAGCCAGTCAGGAATGACCATTCTTTGAAAGGCCAGGAACACACTCGGACAGACACAAGCTTCTCTGCCATTTTGAAGATGAGATATGTAATTAACGCGGAAGAGTTTGTCACTTAACGGAGCAGACTTACGCCGACTTCGAAGTCTAGTAAAGACATTAATGTGATGTCTTCACGACTTTTTCTACTGTGTGCTGTTTTCCGATTTTTCTCCTATTCATATGAAGCTTTGTGCAATATAATATTTTTGTATGTGAGTGGTTCTACACATAGTTAATTGCTTTGAATTGTATTGTTTTTGGTTGTGTTGACCTGTTTTTATTGTGCTGTAGTGTCTGAAGTTGTTATAATACTTAGTGCCAAAATTGCATGTATAATGAAGACCTGAAAGATCATACGGGTCACACAGAAGTTTTTTTCCATAAAAAAAGTTCCCTTAAATACACACATAGAAATATAGATATCTAAAATAAAGAAAAATAAACAAATAAAAAATGTATCTCAATCTAACATGGTTCTCTTTTCTCAAAGCTTTTTCAGAGACAGAGAAAATAGGAAAATTTAGATTTAAATAAAAAGTAAACCCATAAAAAGACAATATAATATTATTATTCTGTCATTTTTCATCATATTTCGAATTCTCTTATGGTCGCACTACCTACCACGTCTGCGGGAAGACCTAAGGCAGGTCGTGGTGTGTCGTTATAGCTCCATTTCATGTTTTTTTTTATCTCCCCTATCATCCCTAGCGTTACATAGACAAAGTTCTCGTTAGTGTGTGGGCTCTACTTAACAAGACAATTTTTTTGTATATCTCTTAACCTGGGGTTTCCAGGGATTCTTTCAATGTGTTTTTTTTGTTCCTTTTTTTATCATTCCAAGTGCACCTACTATCACTGGCACGATTCTTGTTTTCAATTTCCACATTTATTATTATTATTATTATTATTATTATTATTATTATAACTGCAAAAGCTATGTCTAAAAAGTACGCCTATTTAACTACATAGAGTGAATTTCAAATTGTGTGAATTTCATGTGACATATTCGAAATACTTTATAAAGTGACTGTCTTCTTCGGCAGATTTTGTAATTTCATTCCCGTTTGTACAGACCAGCAAGGTTCACTTAATGATATGCCCATCTTCTTGTTCAGAACGTCCATTTGTGCAAATATTATTTCTGTTTCTGAAACGTAAACATTGTATTTTCTAAGAAATTAAGGAATTTCGGTTTTTATATATTTAATCCCATTTATTTATTAATACAATATTATTATTTAAAATTTGTAGATTATAATAAAAAAAGCAACAAAATCCAGCAATATCTATCTATCTATCTATCTATCTATCTATCTATCTCTATATATATATATTAGATTAGATTAAATTAAAAAAGGAACATATATATATATATATATATATATATATATATACTGCTGAATTGTGTTCCTTTTTTATTTTAATCTAATCTTATAATATATATATATATATATATATATATATATATATATAAACAGGCCGTGACTGAAAGCGAGACAGCCACTGTCCGCTCATATTTGAGGACATCTGTCTACCAGGCCAGCTAATTAATCCCCATTATAGCCCCCTGCTCAGGCACACTTTTGCTTGTTCAAGACCCACAGAGCCCACCTGTGGTTTACATTGCAACCACGCTGAGCAGACTTTAGCCACAGTTACTGGATAGACCATGTTTTCTATCGTAATCAACAGACTTAATATGGCCTTGTTAAAATCTTCAGTTTAAATGACTTGTGACGTTCAGCTAGCAAAACTATCGACGACTTTTCAAAAGGAGCCGTCCACTCAATTCCACTCAAAAGGCTTGTGTCGACCCGTGAATTAGTTTACAGGCATATATATATATATGGTGTGTTTGTGTGTGTGCGCGTGTGTGAGAGAGGGAGAGAGAGAGAATGTGTACAAGTTTCGTTCAAAATGACGAACAAGCTGCTGTGGTTAAGGTCATTTTATATAATTTTTCATTTGATCTAATAATCTGTTTTCTTTTTCAGGACATAAATTATATAAAAATTGTCCGAATGTTTATTTATCCAAGCTCTTTTTTTTAACCTATTGACTGTTATCAAAGATTAAATTTATTTTATTTTAAACTGAACGCATTCATTGTTCTATGCATATATCTAGAGTAATAGGAATGTTTTATTTCCAAACACGGCCAGCACATTGTGGTCGTGTTCTTCGTTGATATTGTTGAGTGTTGGCTCTTCCTTTTTTATGAATAATGCTTCTATTATGTTTTAACTTTTTTACATGTTATTTTATTTGCATTATCGACGAATACGTTACAGTTTCGTAGGTCTCCATGTGTATTTAAATTATACGTAATTGAACTATGGTAAGAGAGATGTTAAGCATATTGTATATCCAATATGCTTAACGTGTTTACGAATTTGAATTGATCAGGAACACAGTTCTTTAAAGGACGTGAAAATTCATAAATTATATTGGTTCTCTGTAATTTATGACTTGCAAGTGAATTATTATTTTTGACAGTAGGATATGCAGTTGGATTATTTTTTAGGTTTTTTAATAGAGAATTAATTTAATTTTCATGATTGTACCAGCTGGAGTTGTGTTTTTTTTATAATGTTCATGAAGAAATATTTATCTTGCTTAAAGTTTATATGTATTCAATAACTATTAAACTGGCCACATATTCTTTACAGCACATGTCGTTCCTCGTGATTATTGAAACATTATTTTCTTACAGTTGGTACCAATATATATATATATATATATATATATATATATATATATATATAATATGGTAATGTCAGTTTATATATATTATATGGTAATGTCAGTTTTACATTGCGACATGGAAATTTCTGTTTTGAGATTAATTCTCATCATCAGGCAATGTTGATGTTGTTGTGCTGATGATTTACATTTAAATGACAAATACTTTCGGTTTACTGTGAATGTATGTGGGTGTTTGTGTGTGTGTGTGTGTGTGTGTGTGTGTGTGTGTGGGTGTGTGTGTGTGTGTGTGGCTAATCAGAATGGAGATTCACATTGGGGTTTGAAATGCGAGGGAAAATAGACAAGGTAAGTATAGGGTCAAAGAAAGAAGAAAACAAGAGGAGGAAAAAAGTTGCTTAGCACAGAAATTCTCCACGGTCAAACCCCAAAGTGAATCTCCATTCTGATTAGTCACACACACGCACACAAAATACACCCACATACATTCACAGTAAACCGAAAGTATTTGTCATTTAAATGTAAATCATCTGCACAACAACACCAACACTGCCTGATGATGAGAATTAATCTCGAAACAATGAAATTTCCATGTCGCAATGTAAAATTGACATATCCATATCATTATA
Organism: Ascarosepion bandense; assembly: GCA_037127315.1. NCBI lineage: Eukaryota > Metazoa > Mollusca > Cephalopoda > Sepiida > Sepiidae > Ascarosepion > Ascarosepion bandense. Next base: position 806,408 of record JBBBDQ010000657.1, read on the forward strand.
TTATATCAAGCTCTATAATATTCATTATATTGAGCACTGTTCATAATAAAATAAATGCCAGAGCTCTCAAAATATATAAAAAAAAACCTTGAGTCCTCTTCACTTGGAATTATATATATATATATATATATATATATATATATATATTGTATTTAGACATCAATCTCTTTTCTCTGTAATTTTCGTTATAAATGACAAACAAGATGATGTGGTTAGTTTTTTATATAATTTTCTAAATACATAGTAACTATAAGCACCTAAAAATACACTTATATTTAAAACCAATATTGTTTCAGTTGTTTTCTCAAAAAGGACATTAGAATCTATAAAGAATATTGTTTTAAAATAGAGGTTCTTAATTAGTAGTATGTGCATGTGTGTTGTCGTGCAGTGGATATCGACTCGAAACGGGAAATTGAAGAACTGAGTTCGAATTACTGTTGAATTCTTTGCATTTACTTACGCGCAGATAACTTTTGTAAGATATTAATCCGTTGCTTCTCCCTTCAGCTATGGGTTAAATTGCAGGACAGATTGGGTTCTGTAGCTTTGGTTGGCAATCAGTCTCTACACAGAAAGTAATGGCAATCTAATGCAGAAAAATCTTATGCCAATTTAGTTATGTCGCTTTCGATACATGATCGCCCAAGCGCGTATCACTTATGGCACTTAACTGACTAAATTAATGGTAATATTTAACTTCAACGTTTTAGAATATTTTATTAACAAATGATAAGTGTAAAGTGGTGCCCTCTAGGTACAAATTTGCACGAGATACTAGACAAGCAACTAGGTCCCAACATTTTACAGTAAAACCGATAAAACGTAACCGCAATTTCTACTCCATCAGCTTCTTTTCTCGCTCTTCCCGCCTGTGGAATTCCCTTCTATATGCTTGCTTCTCCGGCAGCTACAATCTCGAGGAGTTTAAATGTAAGGTCAATAGGGCTAGTGTGAGTAGAAGAGAATAAAATGATTTTAGGGAAGAAACAAACAATAAAGAAAGATGGTTGAGAAAAACTGGAATTAATGATAGATTGAGTTTCTAAAAATATTAGCATCAGCAGATTTAAAGTTCAAGATAAGCGATAGACAGCGATAAGCATTTACGAAATTACAGAAATGTTAAGCGTTTTTACTTTACCTTGAAAATAAGAAGGCTAAAAATGAAACTTCATTTTGGTGGAGATTTTATGCATCGTGCTTCAGCGGTAATCACCCTTGAACAGTTTACAATGTCTGTTTTTTTTTTCTCCTCAACAATTAATCCTGTTCATATTTGGTACTTCGTAAATGTAAAAGGTGTTGTTGAACAATCATGGGTAAAATAAAGACAAATGATATAAGGGAGATGTTCGTAATCCCTAATGCAGATTCTGTATATTTTTGAGAAGTGGAAAGGATCCTAAGAATAGAACGTGAGATCCCAGGAATAGTATTGGAAGTCGATTAGCATGCACCTGCAAGACTATTTTTTCTGCTCTCATTAAAATATGGATAACTTCTGGACAGAGATGGGAAATAAAATATGACATCGTATCTAATTTAAGAACGTTGGATATAAGAATTCATGATTTTTTTCAGCAAACCCAGGATTAACATTTACATCTATCTGGATATACTGAGAGAACCAGGCATATATGATAGACATTATCATAATTAAAAATTCTTTGCATTCTATTTCTGACTAATTCAAATGCTAAATATTCATGGTACGTTTCGTGCTCAAAAAGATTCAGAAATATTTCTTTATCTATCTACAAATTTGATATATATATATATATATATATATATATATATAACTCTTCAATAATGAATTGAATTATTTCGGTGACTGGCGCGTATATACACCGCTTATATATAACACGCTAAAATTTTCTTTCTCTGATTCCATTAATTTATATTTTACGGGTTAGCGACTCCGATTGATACCAAATCGGTCGAGTTTCGATACCGGCCAAAAGCAAGGGTATGTTACACACTGATGAGCTGTGATACAGCGAAACAGACTTGTATGTTGATAACGAATATATATATATATATATATATATGCATTCGAATATATATGTGGATGACGAATATACACACATATATATATATATATATATATATAATTAGCCATACGCAGATAAAATAAACATTGATCATTCTAACAGTTATATTAGCGGGTAGCAGGTATTGTTTAATTATTGATTTATTTCTTAGGATGAAATTATTTTACTTCTTTTTATTTTTGTATTTATTTATTCTTTTCAGTTTTCGATGTATATTTTATTTATTTATTCATTTATTTATTTATTTGGATTTGTTGTTTATTTTATTTCTTTTTCATTTGTATTTTATTTATAAAAATAGGAGGAAACTTTCACACTACAACGGGAAGCTTTGACAGTGCAGTGACCTGCGAAATCATAGACATATATTTACTACACGAACTAAGCAAAATAATACATAGAAATGATACAGGAATCTACAGGGAAGACGTTCTCATCTCATAATCTAGTGAAACTATAACAAACAACACGCAGATAAAACTAGAAAAGCAAAGTTTTTTTTTAAATAACGGATTCGACATAGACATAAAAACTAATTTAAAGAAGGTAGATTTTCTAGACATTATCTTCAACCTAAGAAAATGTACATATAAGCCATACAAAAAACCAAACACCATCTATAATCAAGCAGATACCAAAATCAATTGATCGCAGACAACACTTCCAATCAAACCATATTTAACGAACTTAGTGAATAGTGGATTCCCGGCAACACTCACATACTAACCACAGACTACAACACTCACATACTCACCAAAGACTACAAAAATGTCATCCGGAAGAGTAATATCATATGGTTCAACCCACCGTATTGTAAAACGTAAAAACAAACATAGGAAAAATATTCTTCAGACTCTTACACACTCTCCTAAATCAAGCCCTCTCCACAAAATATTAAAAAAAAAACACACGATGAAAAGCAGCTCCAGTTGAAGTGAGAACATGGCAAAAATCATAAAAAAGACAACAGAAAAAGTAGCAAAAAAACAAACAAAAACAACAAATTAAACCCACGTGTAAGTGCGGATAAAGGAATGAATATCCCTTAAACGGTAATTGTTTACAAAAAAAACAAAAAACAAAAAAACAACGTAATGTACCAAGTGACCGTAAAGTCACCAGATAATGAGGAAAAATATACATAGGCGTAACAAAAGGACCCATGAAGCAAAGATACTACGCACACAAAACATCCTTCAAAATAGTAAATACGCAGACAACACAATGCTTTCAGAGAAATTAAAAATAAAATAGAACCCAAATCCTACCAAAATATTATGTAAAATACGAAAAAAAACAAAAATATAAGCCTTCAACAATCAATTAAAAACCGGCAGACTTTGTTTGAAGAAAAATAGCGATTATCTTCCCAAACCAAAACAAACTACTAAATAAATGATCTGAGCGTCTCTCAAAATGCAAACAAATTTTTCTACGTTACCTAAAAATCAAAAACTGAACAGAATAAATAATTATTAATAAAGAACAAATGCATTAATCCAAGCAATTAATAAACAAATTAATAAACCGCTGCTGCCATAAGAATAAATAAAAAATAAAATAAATATAAAATAAAAATAAATAAACAAACGAAATGAATAATAACAAATCCAAATAAGTAAATACAATAAACATCGAAAACCGAAAAGAATCAATAAATACAAAAAAACAAGTAAAATAAATTCATCAAAATAAATAAAACAATAAACAAACCAGCACCGCCCAAATAACCGCTTGAAGGATTACCCACGATGCACCATTGACCCCTATAAATAAATAGCCGAGTATAAAATCCACTGTGTATAAAACCCAACATATGTGTTTTGATTATTGCGTCTAACATGAAACAGACTCTCCTCTATGAGTGTTGACTTCAATGTTCACGTATATATTTCCATAACATTGAGCACTTCATCCTACAAATATAGCATAGCTTAAAATTACCTTTCTTCATATATATATATATATTTAGTATATCGTGGCAGCAAGTAATTTGAAGATGGCTCATGTGAGCCGAAAGCTTAGAAGAAAACCAATAAATAATTATCCAAATGTTGGAGAATTTTTGTCTTTATTTTCAACTGAAATTAAAGCAAAAATACGACGTTTAGAACGGCTCATGATTAAACATAATAGACATTCATTGTCTCTGATATTTAATAGCATATATTTAATAGCATATGTTTAGAATATATATATATATATATATATATATATATATATATATATATATATATATATTATTTAATTACTTAGTTTTTAGTCATAATAAAATTAGACCAGTACACAGTTGTATTAAAAAGTGTTCAATACAATTATATTGTAGAACTTTTGAATATTCTTCATTTGTGAACTAGTAATTACGCGACCTAGGTTTCTAACATCTGGTGCCTTCAGGCAATTTACAATAACTGTTTTTTCTTTTTTTTCTAAAAACGTTTACATGACGGGGATTTTTTTGAATACTCACATAACAGTGAACTTTTGAACGCGAAATTTTTAAAATTAAAAGAAATTATAACATTTTCATCTATGGTTTGTATCACCCTAATAGGTATTTTATTGTATGTTTACACTTAGTCATAATTTTGTTCTTTTATTCAGCAGTTCATTTTGGTTTGGAATAACAAAAAAATATTAAAACGATAAAATCTGCTATTACAAATCGCCTGAAGACACAAGATGGTAGAAACCTGGGTCGCGTAATTACTCATTTACAAATGAAGAATATATATATATATATATATATATATATATATATATATATATATATATATATATTCAAAATGAGTTATTTCTGCAACCTAGGTTTCAACTTTTCCATATATTCTGGTGGTTTATAACTGATTTTTTCGTTTTTCAAAAGTATGAACAGGGCTTTTTATGAGCTCGCGACTGGAATTTTTAAATAGCCGAAAATTTTCAAAATTAGTAAATAATTACTTTAGAATGTGAAAACACTTTCATTTAGGTTTGTATAAAATTCAGTCTTTGTTGGATGAATATGTCGGTACGAGAAGCTATTAAGAAAATTATCTCTATATTCTTTTATCGTTAAGGAAGATTACTTACCAGTCAAAATTTGTACCCTGCTGTTAAACCCAACTTGTTTGTGATCTGTTTTGATTTTTCGTTTATATTATCAATGTAGACGTCGAGTGACTTTTTATAACATGTTAAATCTTACAAAAGCCATAGACTTCTACATAAATCCAATAAAGACTGAATTATGTAAAATAACCCATTAAATATTAAAAAACATATGTGGCTTAGTAAGGATTACTACTCAAGCAAATCAGTGAAAAGATACATGAGATCGTATTTCTTGGTTTCAAAAAATTAAATATATAAATATTAAATATATAAATATAATATATATAATATATTATAATATATAATATATATAATATATTATAATATATAAATATTAATATATAATATATTATATATGTAATATATAATATATTATAATATATAATATATATTAATATATAAAAATTAAATATATAAATATACTTTCCTAAAATATGACATAACATATTTTTACAATTATTATCTGAAAAAAATGGAATCTTTAAATTTTGCTAAACAGTAAATAGATATACCATCCGATCATATAAGTATAATACTACATTGTCGAAAATTCATAATATTCCACAATAATGAAGCAGCATGCATCAAAAAAATCAAAAATGCATATTTGTTGTACCACAAGGCTCATTTATCGGAGTCGTAATTTCAGAATTAATAGGACAATACATTCTAAATAGAATTAATGAGATAATCCACATAGACGACCAAGAATTATACAGACGGATTAATGAAAACACCGGAAAACAAAACAGAAAATGAAAAAATAAGGAAAATGTTTTTTATCCATGCACAAAGGAATTCCGCTAAACTATAAAAAGCTGCAGTTCCTGCTTTGGGCAGAGTGAGAAAGAGGCTATTCCAGGAGATAGCTCTGACAGCCGGACTAATACAGTCATGCTGGTGATCTTCTCATATTGAATCTGTTTGTACTACTGTTCTTTGTTAATATATTTAACTCTATTCCATCTTTGTGTCATCATTTCTGGTTTCTAGCCAGGCCAAAACAGTATCAAACTCCAAAGGCGCTCTTTTGGAGAGTGCCTGAAAACTATACCATTGTGTAAAATGGTCATCGTCGCACAAAGTCACAAATTATTTTGACTGAGTGTTTGAGCGTACGGGCGTTGTTATAACCGTTGACCAGGTCAGACAATCCGATCCCCCTCAGAAACTGTAACTATGCTCCGTTCAGTATAGTTACAGTATGAACATATGGACTCTGTGGATATTGAAGACACACAGAATACGCAGCAGGTATCAGCAGACAGACATATGCGAATACAAAGAGCCATTGTATGTAGGAGCTGGACAACATAATGGAAACACATAGGATTATAATAGCATAATCTGAAAAAAATTCCTTAAACTCTTAAAAGCTTGTCAATTTTTATTTTTGATTTAATATTAATAAACATCTTTTTTTATTTATTTTTTGTTTTTTATATATTATTTAAATAATTTTATTAAAATAAACATTCATAACTCTCTAAGAGTTTTAAATGATCAGCTTCATATTATGGTTCAGGAACTGTTTCCGGAGAAAAATGCTATCTCTCAGGATGATAATGCAGGCATTTATACTGCTAGGATTGTAGTTGAATGATCTAGTGAAACAGAACATCTTTTTCGGCCAACACAGTCCCCAGATCTCAACATCATTGAAAGTTTATGGTTAATTTAAAAAAATAGTGATGTGTCGATATCTTCTACTATCATTATTAACAGAATTGGAGATTATTATAGCTGAAGAATGGTTAAAAGATTATCTGCAAACAGTTCAAACAGTGTACACGTCGAACCCACGTAGAATTAATGTTATAATTATTGCCAAACGCGGTCATACTCGATACTTAAGTAAATATACTTGAAATGTCAAGGTGTTCTCATTATTCTGTCCACTCGCTATATATATATATATATATATATATATATATATATATATATATATATATATATTCTAAACATATACTGTTAAATATAAGAGATAATGAATGTCTATTATGTTTAATGAAGAGCCGTTAATTTCAGTTGAAAATAAAGACAAAAATTCACCAACATTTAGATAATTCTTTATTAAGTTGATTCTAAGATTTCGGCTCACATGAGCTATCTTCAAAGAGGTTACAACTTAATAAAAAATTATCCAAATATTGGAGAACTTTTGTCTTTATTTTCAACTTAAATTAAAGCCAAAAATCAATGTTTAGAACGGCTCATGATTTAGCATAATAGACATTCATTGTTTCTTATATTTAACAGTATATTTTTAAAAAATATCCGCTGCCTTGATACACTATATATATATATATATATATATATATATATATATATATATATATATATATATGAATAGGAAGTAAAACTTTCTTATTCCTAAAATGTAGGTAATAGACAAACAAAACTTGTCTTTATAAAAACATTCAACAACTTTCTGAGGTAATTTGAAGTACTGTTTCGTATATCAATATATATACAAATATCCATACGGTCAACTGAAAAATATTGAGCATTAAATTTCGTCCTTTTGCATTCTCGTCGTTGTAAATATAATTCAAAAGAATTTTTTATCAAAGAAAAACTTGAAATGTTTGTGTATATTTATATGCGTGTCTAACATATGTTCGCCATTGAAATTGCTTTGAAACCATCCCGGATAAAATTTGTAATGACATAAAAAAAAAAAATTAATAAATTTAAAGAAATAATAATTGTTTTCTTTATTTTATTAAAGTTAGCCCTCATGACAAAATATGTACATTCTGTTTGTTTTAAGGTTTTATTTTCAGATTTACAATCGCATTGACCGTAACAGACAGACGCAAATTGGTATCTACAAAATAAATAACATATTTGACTCTCCACTGAACTGATATCTATCAATCTATCTATCTATCAGACTATGTCTGTTCATTTCTATATTTAATTTGAATCATTTCACTCCAAATAAGGCAGTAAAGTCACTAAGACACAGGGGTTTACAATCTATCTATCTATCTATCTATCTATCTATCTATCTATCTATCTATCTATGTCTATACATTTCTATATTTAATTTGAATCATTTCACTCCAAATAAGGCAGTAAAGTCACTAAGACACAGGGGTTTACAATCTAATCTATCTATCTATCTATCTATCTATCTATCTATCTATCTATCTATGTCTATTCATTTCTATATTTAATTTGAATCATTTCACTCCAAATAAGGCAGTAAAGTCACTAAGACACAGTGGTTTACAATCTATCTATCTATCTATCTATCTATCTATCTATCTATCTATCTATGTCTATTCATTCGTATATTTAATTTTAATCATTTCACTCCAAATAAGGCACTAAAGTCACTAAGACACAGGGGTTTACAATCTATCTATCTATCTATCTATCTATCTATCTATCTATCTATCTATGTCTATTCATTCGTATATTTAATTTTAATCATTTTA